>JAWZTD010024184.1:0-17194 GCA_035221335.1 Echites panduratus
TGTTTAGAATTTCTCCCTCTACTCACAATGAAATACATTTCAAACAAGATAATCAATGATTTAGAATCTCTCATGATTATGCACATTATACCGCAAATATACCAATTGTCATCGAGAATGGCAACATCAAAAATCCATAACAATAAATCAGCCAAAATAAACTGAGAAATTCTACTCATACAAGTTCCAAGGATGTGTTTCCACAAGAATTCCAAGTCATTCATAACAAATGAATGTGTGTGAAAGATAATTCCATCAAGCTCAACTATGAACATGTCATTTATAGAATCCATATTCATAATTATGACATTTCCATCTGATAAAGGTTCATCAGGCTTGTAGATTTCTCCAAAATCAACTTGCTGTGAAACATTAAGCTCAAATACACAATCATGTTCAAATTCACATTGGATCACATAAGATTAATTCACAATTTTGAAATCCATGAAAGCAGTAACGATACTCAAAGAAGTACAAGACATGCTTTCTTTAATCAAGTAATCATTATGTCCAAGAAATGTAACAAGAACATCTTACTTATTCACATCATATGCAGTTCTACCTTCATACCTCACCATGGAAAATGTTCTTTCTTGCTCCAATTTTAGCAATTTGTCACCATCTTTCTCATCCTCACTTGTTCATTATCATCTTTCTCTTGGATTGACTCTTCAAATTCCTGTAATTGTGGCGAAAGAACACTAGAAGAAGAATGATTAGTGTTAGGATTAGAAATCAAAACTTCTTTGTATGTCCTCACCAAAGCATTATTATTCTCTCTTTCTTTTTCTATTGAACTCTCTTTCTCTTCACTCGATTCTTTTCTTTCTCGTCCTCAAGTTTCTTTCCTTATCTCATCTCTTTTACCTCATTCAGTCTCTTTTCTTTTTCTTCCTCATTTTTCTCATTTGCCAACTCTTCTTTTTCTTCACTTGGAGTCTTTTCACCTTTTGTCATTGTCATCTCACTTTTCCATCTATAGAATGTTTCCATTTCACTATTCAACATCGTTTGCTCCATTTTATTCATTTTTGGTGACATAGAGACAAAATGCATCTTCTTTCTACCCTTCTTGAAGACATACTTTCTATCTTGGCCTTCAAGTGTAGCTCCCTTTTGAACTAGCCATGGATTTCCCATCAATAAATGTCCTTCTCTCAGGTTGACCACATCAAACAACACCTCATCCTCGTAACCCACAATATAAAATGGAATCAATACTTGTTTTTCAGCCACAAATTCTTCTTTCTCATCCATTACTTGAAGTTTGTAAGGATTTGGATGGTCCTTGCATTTAAGCCTCAACCAATCCAATAAATATTGACTAGCCATATTCACACCTCTTCCACTATCAATCACCATCTAGCAAGGATGCTCATATATCACACATTTCACAACAAATGGGTCTTCTCCTTTGTTGTCTCTTTCATGAAGTGTCACTTGAAGTCTAGAAATTGACTGGACAACTTCTGGAAATTAACCAATTTCGGCTCCACAAACGTCAAGCTCTGAACCACTGGAAGCGGGCACCAGATGGTACGCTTCTTACATATTTTCTTCAACTTCTTGGCTCCAATTCACCAAGCTTTCATGTAGTTTTGAATTCCTTCCATTTTGGTTGAATTCTTGACATGATTTGGGACTTTGTAGCCTTTCCATGGATGGCACATTCTAACATTTTGGATGCAATCTTGACTTGAAATGAAACTCTCCAACCTCAACATTGATGTTATACTACAAGACTTTAAAGCTTATTTTCTTTCATCAAATCTTTTCACATTAAAGTTGGTCTTCAAATCAAGTTGTTCTTCTTTCTTGAACATCATTATCTTCAAGCTTTCTTCACACTTGAAATGTTGATATTTTGAAGCCTTATTCCTCCCATGGGATCTCATCATTTTGGCTTGTATTTCTTGCATAGTTTGGGTTGGCCTTTATATAAATAACTTCCTAGAATATCTGTATTAGGGTTTTGGATTATAAATAGCCTTTCATCTTGTGATCCAAGCATAAATTTTACAACATCAATTTTCCATGAAATGAAAATATGTCTTCTATGCATTTTGAGTGCCAGAAACAAAGCTTAGGACTTGATGTGAGATTCTTCCAAGACTCTTCTAGGGTTCTTGTAGAATTACACTAGGGATATCAATTAATTGGGCTTAGGGTGTTGATTGGTCTTCCAAATCAAGAGAATGGCTGATGAGAGTTGCATCTCATAGGTCATTCTAACTTATGCAAACAAACCCTAGGTGAAATCCTGTCTGTAGATGTGAGTCGACTTCCTAGCCAAAAAGAGGAGTAGAAGAAAAAAAAACACATCGAGTTGAAAGAAAAACTAAAATTGTACAAGTGAAACATGATGAAGAGACAGTGAAATAAAATGAAACAAGGGAAGAAAAAGAAAAAGAGAAGAAAGGGAAAGAAAGAGAGAAAACCAGGAGAGAGAAGAAAATTGAAGAAAAAGAGGAGATGGCAAATGATGAAATTGAAAAAGAGATTGAGATGAGAAACAAGAGTGGAGAAAATAAGAGTCAATATGAAAGAGAGAGAAAGATTGAGAATGATTTGGCTTTCGGGATGAACAAAGAGACTTTTATACCCATTTCTAACATTAACCATTCTTTTTCTAGTGTTCTTGTGCCAAAATTTTCAGGAATTTGAATGGCTAATCAAGGTGAAAGATTGCAAGGATCAAATGATAATGAGTGAAATGTTGAAGTGGTACATTCTTATGCCTACACTTGGAGAAAAATTGCTTAAATTTCACAATGAAAAGTTGTTTTCTAATTGTAAATATGACGTTGGAAATGCTTATGACATATGTGAACAAGGTATTCTTGTTAATTCTTTTAAGCATGATGATCTCTTGGTTGGTAAGAATAAATTGTGTGTTTCTAATAACATTTTGAAAGTTTTGGAAGATTTTGTGGTTGTGAAGGAATCATTCTTGAGTAAACATGCTTGTGACTATGTGCTTAATGTTTCTTAACAAATAACATATTTTGAATTCCATAATCATGATGACTCTTTGTTTGAAAGAAATGTTTTGCCAATGCCTAGACCTTCTAATCATAAATTGCTGACATTTGAGTTTCATGTAAATAGCTTTGGAGTACATTCTTATGTGTAGGAAAGCTTGAAGTTCATGAGGAAGAACATCTTAGAATCTTACATGATTAGACTTTCGAAACTAGTCTTGGATGACCAAGTCTTGTGGATTTTTTATGTTACAATGCTTGATACAAACTTGTATTTTTGTGGTCTTATGTGTCTATTAATTGTTGATTAGCTCTTGGAAATCTTGTTTGAAGAATATCTTGTGATGCATATGGGAAGAAAAGCTATGCTTTTTGAAGATAATTCTTTGTTAAGGCTTTATGATGAGACATTTCATGTTAAAGAATTACTCTTTAGAGAAGTAGCACAACTTCATAATTATGCTAGCAACATGAATGCATGCATTTTTATCTTTATGTGGTCAAATTACGTGTTGTTATGGTTTATATTTTGTGCCACCAATAGAGATTTGTTGAGGTCTTGGAAACGGTGATGACCTTGAATAAGAAAGTTGATGATATTAAAATTTCAAGCATATGTGAGAGTAATCTTCTTATTCATTTTCACATTTGTTTGACATCTTTGATGGAGGATATTTGCATGATAGTTTGAAGAAATGTTTCTTGAATTTCCAATGTATTGACAATCTTGTTCTTATGAAAGTAGACTTCAATTTTGGAGCTCTCTTGTATCATGCTCTATGGGGTCATCAACCTTTGAGAGACAGAATCGTAAGACATTTTCTTGTTACATCGTTGATGCATTAAAGCACTTGACAAGCCTATGAAAATATAGATTTCTGGGAAAAGTATCATACTTTTTCTTCAATCAATGTTAGTAATCATTCACTTATCAATGTAGGATTTAAAGATTCAAGGACAGATCTTTTTGAGGAGAGGGGGAATGACGGTGATAAAGGAGCACACTTGGCTTGGAAGTACTCATGAAAACTACCATATGACAAGAATAGAAGATTCAAGTTATTGGTCAATCACGAAGCCAGAGCTTCAAAAGGGAATTCAAAGGATGGAGTAGAAAGATGCAAGATTAAGAGGTTAATATGCATTTGTTAGGACTTATAATTCAAGTATAAGCATGATGCTTCAATATTTAAGACGCTCTTGAAGACATTTATATTGATGGAAAATAAAAAAAGAACTACTTGATATTGAAGCAATATTTGAAGGGACCAAACTTGAAGAAAATGTTGGAAACTTGCAGCTATGAAATGTCATTTCAATGGAGCCTAAAATCATGCAAGAAGATGTCAAAGAAGTGTAGAAAAAATACATCAAGAAGGCCATCATGAAATACAAGCCAAATGGACAATAAATGATGGAGAAACATGTCTGAAAGATGGACTGTCTATGAGAGGAATAAATTTAGGTCAGCCTAGCTTTTAATTAGGAAATTTGATATTTTAAAGAGGTCTTTTATGTCTTAACATCCTTAAATTAATTCCTTAGGTTTTCTTTCAAATTTGGCTATAAATACTCTCTTATTTGTAGTAGTGGCAGATTTTAATAATTAAAAACACATTTCTCTCTTGAGAGTTTCGAATGCAAGATCTAAGCTATGTCTAGATATCTCCTAGGGTTCTTGGAAAACTTCTTCAGGACTTTTCTACACTTAGGTTGGTGTGAATTGTCTGCCAAACACAAGTCATTGGTTGATGTTGAAGGCAACATATAGCTCAATGAAACAAACCATAAAATTTAATGAAGTCTTGGATAAGTTTTCAATTGATGTGTCTATGTTTAATAAATAATGTTTCCTTTCACATCATTCTATGAAGAACTATTGAATAAAATTCCTCTATAATCACTTCCAATGTTGCTCCTACGATATGTAACAAGGGGAACAAATTTTTGTATTTGCTTGTTTCGAATAGGATAGTAAAAATCCATAAAGGATTTAATATTTATTCCTCTGTTTTTGAAAATTTACAAATATTATGAAACTGACAAACAAATATAATCTCTAGTACTTGCAAAGCGCCTCATTATATATACCTAATCATTATATATACACTATTTGAGGGCAAATGAATTTATCATCCATAAAGACCATAAGTCCTTAAAGCATCTCATGGGCTAACAAAAGTTGAGTAATGCAAAACATGTGGAATTCATATAGATGTTTCCCTACGTCATAAAATACAAACAAGGTAAAGAGAATGTTGTAGAGGATGCACTCTCTAGAAGGTACACTTTGTTAACTACTCTTGACTCTAAATTGCTTGGATTTGAGTTTATGAAAAAGTTGTATGTGGATGATGAAGATTTTATGAAATGGTTTGTTTCTTGTGAAAAATTCTATTTGCATGATGGTTATTTTTTCAAGGAAGATAAGTAGTGTATTCCAAAATGCTCTTTGAGAAGATTGCTTTTTATAGAAAGCCGTGGTGGTGGCTTGATGGGACATTTTGGAATTACAAAAACTTTGGTTGTTTTAAAGGAGCATTTATATTGGCCACAAATGAAAAAATATGTGGTTAGAATTTGTGAAAATTGCATTGTGTGTAAAAGAGCCAAATCCACTCTCAAACCACGTGAATTTAATATGCCTTTGTATATTCCTAGAGTTCCTTGGGAAGATGTGTCTATGGATTTTGCTCTTGGATTGCCAAAAACTATGAGGGGTAAGGATTCAATTCTTGTGGTACTGGATCGATTTTCAAAAGTGGCACATTTTATTGCATGCTCTAAAGTTGATGATGTCACTATTATTGCAAATTTGTTCTTCAAAGTAGTAATGCTACATGGAATCCCAAAAACTACTGATATGAATTCCAGCCCGATAATGGAAGGATTTTAGGGTTCCAATCACCAAAAGGGAAAATAAATTTTGAAAAGAAAGAATTTCACCTAGGTTTTGGGTTTGGTTAATTAGAATGACCTATGAGATGCAACTCTCATCGACCATCCTCTTGATTTGGAAGACTAATTAATACCTCAACCAAAGTGATTGATAACCCTAGTGTAATTCTATAAGAAACCTAGAAAAGTTTTTGAAAGAATCTCACAACCAAGACAAAAGTCTTGTTTTTGCTCAAAGAGCAGAGAAAGAAACGTTTGGTTCCTCAAATGGATTTCATAATTTAAGAAGTTATGTTTTTATACAAGAATGAGGCTCTTATAAGCCAAAACCTAACTAAAAAAAGCTGGAAATTAATTTCAATGAAATCACTAAACTAGAAGGAAAATACAAGCTGAAACAAAGGAAGGAAAATTGGCAAAAACATGGATGCTAGCATTATAGGTGCCCGGAGCGGGACAACCATGGTCAGGCTCCTACTGCTAGTGCTGAATGCCGAACAAAGAGGTCATAAACCAGCAGAATGCCTTCTAGTAGAACAGTGGTTGCCTGGAGGTTCCCTGGTCTGCGCCGGATAGCAACACTTTCTCTCCATGCTTCTGCACTCTAAGTTCTTCTTTTGGCCAGCTTTCTTGTACATGTTTTCTTGGTAGGATTATGGCATGGATGAAGGTACTCATAGTATTATGTACTATGACAATAACATAATTTGTATTTACCCTTTTACATGTTATATTTATGAGATTGATTTTATTATATCTATTATGTCCATCAATAATACTATCCTTTTAGTCATTAAGTATGTGACAAAATAGTAAAACCCTTTTGGCAATAGATATATTATTCTAAATCGTTATTAGTCAATTATTATTGTTGGAATAATAATAAATTAAGAATAGTATGTCATTTGATTGATGATCATGTTTTACTAATCATGAATATGGGATATTCAACTCAGAACATAGATATATGTTAGAGAACGATGTATTAGAAATGACCCATAATGAGAATTACAACATGGATTATGTCATAAGTAATTCTCATCTTTATAGTCATTAAGTCCCTCGACCTGATTTCATCATGGATTTCTATGTGAGGAATTCTAAGTCTTGGCCTAGTCTAACGTTATCTTTAACCTGATAATAATATAGGCTTTAGTTGGATCTAGTATAAATTATAGTGAGAAATGTGAATGAAAAAAATGAGATTTTTCCCACTCATTTCGAGTGAAAAATCCTTTGGGCATTCTTGATGATTTAAACTGAGAAAAACATGGTTGTGCTCAAATGAACTAATAAAGAGTTATTAGTATCATTTGTTTAGACATTTTAATCAGGGATCAAGAAACGAATGATTAAGTTATACAAGGATGATTTAATCCATGTCTTATGCTTAATCAGGATCTTGTGTGACAAAGGGACTGAATATTGACTTTAAAATAGGTTAAAATTGAACTATTGATTTTACTTAACTATGGTAGTCATAATGTCTTGCTAGAGGCTGCTTATGACTTCTGGGTTTAGGCCCACTGCCAATGTTAAATAAACCTACAGGGTCACACATAAAGCAGGTAATCACGGGCTTTTAATTTATATTGAATTATGACTTCAATTGGATTGACGGATTTTCTTTTAATAGGATTTTAAAAGGAAATTAAAATCACTTTTTGATGTGATCAATAATTTCTGAATTATTTTCTGTTATAATAACATTTCCTAATTGTAAGAATTAGTAATACAAATATATGAGGGGAAGAGAAGCTTGGGTTTGTTTTTGTATCCTATTTGATAAGAAGTAAGAAACCCTAGCCGTCACCTCAATTCTTCCCCTTAACTATATATAGAAAAGAAAGGAGTAGCTAGGGCTTCTTGATACGTAACCTATTTGATAGTAAGAAAACCCTCTGCTCTCTAGATTTTAGACATCAACCTCTCAAGCTTCTGAATACCTAATTTAGAAAGCTTAAGGTTCTAGCAGACAGACCAGCATATTAAATCTTGTTGTGTGGATACTGGTAGATAACGTTTGTATTTGGCAGTGTCTTGGTTTGAAGAATTTTGCTGTTTCTGTTCACCAAAATTGAAAAGGTGTGTTCTTCTCACCATTCGGTTTTACCTAATGTACGTGGACCCTGGAACGGGATTGTGAAAATTTTTTATTTTCCACTGCTTTATGTTCATAAATCCCAACAGGTCCATTTAAGCTTCCAAATGTGTGTCATTTAGCCCTCTTTTGTTCCCATAATTCTCATGAAGTTTTAGGGTCTCTCAAGCATGATTCTTCAAGTTCATGTTTGTTGTACAATGTTGTCTTTCTTTCTAATTTTAAACTTGAATAATTGAGCTTGCAAGCCTTTAATCTTCCAAGAATGTCATCTCAAGATTGAACTTCCATTAATGCCATCAAATTATCTTCAATCAAAGTTTTAATTTGTTCCTAAGATCACATCATACCCCCTCACTTCAAAAAGATTCATCCTCAAATCTACTACAAGAAGAAAAGACGACCACTAGTATCGATCGAAACATCAGAAGAAGACTTACCTCAATTCCGATGCTATCAAGGTGTGATGAATGCACTCCTTCGTGGAAGTCATCTCCCCAAATGGTACTACCATTCCCTTGCCAAGTATTCCTCCATATCAACAAATCATGAGATAAAGCAACATAGACAAGAAATACATTTCACTCTAAGCACCAAGAAAACAAAAAAAAAAAAAAATTACATCAAGTATTAAAGATTAATGCCCTAATAAAAGTGATAAGCAAAGGCACTAATGGACACAAAATGACATCATTTAAGTCATAAAGTATATATCCGAGAAGTTGATGTTCACAAAAGTACTAAGCAAAAAGCACTTCAAAAGTGACCAATACATGTCAAGCATCAAGAAACACTGTCTTTCCAAAACAAGTACATGCATTCCATCAAATTTATCAAGCATATGGATAAAATGATCAAAAGATGATTCCCACGCATGCTAGAATTCACATGATTGTCAAGATGGTTAACATAGCACTCATTGAAAGTAGGAAAATGTTCCAAGAACCTCAATTTTCTCCATATTTTACACAAGACAACACTTTTAACATCATGTCAATAACCCACCCTTCATGCCAAATAGAGGTTAAACACAAGTCATTCATCTCAATGTGTCCCACATGAAATTCATCAAGCTCTTCAAGGAACAAATTTTCTTCACAGACCATCTCTTAAAAGATTGTAACAAATATCCTCTAATAATCATAACCCTCTTTTTCATATGTAACCCTAAGACATGCTTTTCAAACAAGAAAATACAAGATCTTGGGAATACATATATCTCAAATATCATTTCGTGATTCTCAAAACTTAATAGCTCAATAAATTCATGCTTGGAATAATCTACTCTAGACATACTTCCATGACATTCATAAGTTTTGAAATCAAGAATCACAAGAAGACTTATAATGCATGCAATCATGTTGTTATCAAAAGCATGAAGGTTTACAACATCCCCACATTTCATCTTCCAAACATGATGTGCTTCACCAAAAATCTTTAACAAATATTTATTCTCAAGAGGTATGTACCTCCTCCTCAATTGAAAAGTCATAAGGCACATCTCAAACAAGATAGACTTACATTCATCAATGAGTATGCACCTTGGACAACGAAGGTATAAACATCTTCCAAGGGTCACGACAACAAAAATCCATAAAACTTTACCATCTAAGACACACTTGGAACTCCCACTCATATGGATCACAATGACATTCTTCATAAATATAAAAGACACAAATGTAATCATAGGAAGGTATCATCTCACTCTTACCATGTTTTTCAATGAATAACAAGTCACATATAGAATTCTTAGGCATTATCAAAGCATTTATACCACACAAATAATCATCATGCTCATATAATTCAATATAATCAACTTGTTTTGAAACTTTAAGAACAAAACCATGAAAATACACTTTGTTTTCAAGTACTAGGATATCAAAAATCCAAAGTACTCTTTGGTCCAAAACAAACTTGATTATTCTCCTTATGTATGGGCCAAGGATATGCTTCCACAAGAAATCCAAGTTACTTATTTCACAAGAGGGTATCATCAAGCAAATTTCAAAATTTTCATTGGTAGACAAGTCACATATGAAATTCCTAGGCATAAACATGATATTCTTTCCCAGCAAAGACTTCATAGAAACTAGCATACTCAACTTGCCTTTCAACATTAGGCACAAAATCACAAGCATGCTCTTTCACAAGTGATGTCCGAACAAGCTCAAGATGTAGCATTTCATGCAAAAGACATTTAGAAGCCCACAGCCTAGTCCCCGCCAGTTAAGAAATCATCATGCCTTAAAGAATCAAGAGCATCTTGTTCACAACCTTCACAAGCAATTAAACAATAGGAAAAAAATGGTTAAACTTGAGAGTAGAAATAAAAATATCTCTTTCCTCATTCTCTTGTTCTCTTTTCTTCTCACTATCATTTTCCTCCTCAATATCTTTCCTCTCAAGATTTTATACATTTGAGCTCTCATTTTCTTCTTTCTTGCTCTCTTCTTTTTCATTTGAGCTCATGTCTTTTCTTTTTCTTTTTCAAGCTCAATTTCATTTTCTTCTCAAAATGTTTCCTCTCATAATCTTTTGCAATTGGGCTCTCTATCTCTTCCCTCTTTTCTTTTTCTTCCTCAATTTTCCTCTCATGTTCACTTGAGAAATCTTCTTTCATGTCACTTGAGGACTCTTCATTTTATTCATTGAATTCTTTCATCATCTTCTTTATCATCAATTGATCTTCATGGGCTCTTTGTGGTGTTAAAGATTTCAAGCTTACTCTTTGCCTATCTTTCTTGAAAGAGTAATTGCAATGGAGTTCATATGTAGCGTCTCTTTCCATTTGCCAAGGTTTCCTTGGCAATAAATGAGTTGCTTCCATATAAACCAATTCACTACACCATCTTCATAATTCCTAGTGGAAAAGGGTATTCTAACTGGTTTCTCAACTATAGCCTCTTCACCCCCATTCTTCCTAGTGGAAAAGGGTATTCTAACTAGTTTCTCAACTATAGCCGCTTCACCCCTATTCAACTTTCGTATCTTGTAAGGATCTAGATGGCTAACGCATTGAAGTCCCAATCTATCCACCACACTTAATTAAGCTCACCACTCTTGCCTTTTACCATTAAGCTCACCACTCTTCCCTTTTACCACTCAAACTCTTCACTAAGTTCTTATAGCATTCACTAAAAGCAATGTGAAAATCACTTAAGCTAGGACACCAAGTAATCATGCAAATTCAAGCAAATGATCAATAAGAGTAAACAAATATGAGCTAAAGAGTTTAAGAAAGGTCATTAAATTCAAAGAAAGTGATAGAACAAGTTGGAGTCAAAGAAATTTTCAATGAGGCTTTTTATCGAACGCCTAGAGGTCAAGAAAATATGTTCAAGTTTTTCTTTGCAATTGTTAATCAATTTTAGGCCTCTTTGGTTTCAACTTTCAGACAATCATAAGAAACGTATTCAACAATGTTCCTCAATTAAGTATTGAACAATGAAGCCCAAGAATTTTCAATCTCAAATTTCGTCCTCTTTTTTTTTACATTTTTTTTTTGTGACAGATTTTTGTTCTGTTTTTGTAGAGATAGAAGAATGGAAAACAAATACTCAACACATAGAACTAGCCCTTGTTTTTAGCCTTAGGCTTGGTTCCCACTATAATTGATTGCATGAAATTATTAAGATAGATGTAAAACGAACAAACACAAACAAACATATGATCATACAATTTCAAAGAAGAAAAATTATGATCATGGCACAAACAATCAAGAAAGCAATTAAAGATAGTCAAACCCAGATGAACAACCCAAAGCTCTGATACCACTTGATACGAATTCCAATTCGATAAAGGAAGGATTTTAGGATTCCAGTCACCAAAAGAGAAAATCGATTATGAAAAGAAAGGATTTCACCTAGGTTTTGGGTTTATTTGGTGCAACTCTCATCAACCATCCTCTTGATTTGGAAGACTAACCAATACCTCAACCAAAGTGATTGATAGCCCTAGTGTAATTCTTCAAAAACCCTATAAGAGTTTTTGAAAGAATCTCACAACCAAGACAAAATGTCTTGTTTTTGCTCAAATAGCAGTGAAAAAAATGTTCAGTTTCTCAAATGGATTTCGTAATGGAAGAAGCTATGTTTTGATACAAGAATAAAGGTTCTTTTAAGCCAAAACCTAATTAAACAAAGTTGGAAATTAATTGCAATGAAATCACAAACTAGAAAGAAAATACAAGCTAAAACAAAGGAAAGAAAAACTGGCAAAAACCTAGCTGCTAGCAACGGAGGTGAATGGCGTCGGACAACCATGGTCAGGCACCAACTGCTAGTGTTGGGTGCTGGACAAGGAGGTCATAAACGAGCTAGATGCCTTATGGAAGAACAGTGGTTGCCTTTAGGTTCCCTGGTTGGCGCCAGATAGCAGCACTTTCTCTCCAAGTTCCTTCACTCCAGGTTCTTATTTTGGCCAGCTTTCTTGTACCTTTCATTATATGCTTTCTTGGTAATATAATGGCAAGGATGAAGGTCCATTTAAGCTTCCAAATGTGTGACATTCAGCAATCTTTAGTTCCCATAATTCTCATGAAGATTGTCTTTCTTTCTCCTTTTAAACTTGAATAATTTTGCAAGCCTTTAATCTTCCATTAATGTCAAGATTGAACTTCCCTTAATTATCTTCAATCAAAGTTTTAGGTCGTTCATTGGATCACATCAACCATTGTTAGTGATAGGTATACAAAGTTTGCAAGCCTCTATTGGGATGAATTGTGGGGGAAATTGGGGAAAAAGTTGTTGTTTTCAACAACTTGTCCTCTGCAAATGAAGGTAGTTAATAGAACCTTGGGAACTTTATTAAGGGCCATTATAAAAAGAAATTCGAAATCTTGGGAGGATTGTTTACCATTTTTTGAAGTTACGTATAATAGGTGTGCCCATTCTTCTATTCATTTTTCTCCTTTTGAAATGGTTTATAGCTTTAATCCTTTAACTCCTCTTGATCTAACTCCTCTGCCTTTGAATGAGATTCAAAGCTTAGATGGTTCAAAGAAGGCTGATTTGGTTAAGTTAATTCATGCTAAAGTTGGGGAAAGCATACAATTGCAAAACCAGCGGTATGCCAATCAACATAACAAAGGAAGGAGAATGGTGAATTTTGAAGTAGGGGATTGGGTTTGGATACACTTAAGAAAGGAAGGTTTTCCACAAGCTAGGAAGACCAAGCTCGATCCAAAGGGAGATGGACCTTTCCAAATAGTTGAAAAGATTAATGACAGTGCATACAAAGTTGACTTACAAGGTAGGTATAATGTTAGTTCTGCTTTCAATGTAAGTGACTTATCTCCTTTCGATGTAGATCATGAAGCCGATTCGAGGACGAATCCTTTCGAAGAGAGGGGGAATGATGGAAACCAAGCTCCCTCAATGCTTTAATTACCTACTACGAGAGATAGGGCTTCAAGGATGAAGAAGGCCTTCATCACATATCTACAATCTAAAGAGGAGCAATTTGATTTTGAGAATATTTGCAATGAAGTGAAGTTGGATGGAAAGATGGAAGATGTAAAGCTTTAGAATGTTTTGTAAAATGCAAGTTTTGGATTGTTTGTCACTTTATAATTCAAGGCATGAAAGTGTTCATGAAGGCCAAAGAAAGTACTTGGAAGAAGCTACACAAAGAAGCAAGCATTCTAGGCCAAAATGACACTTTTAGACTGCCAACCGGCTTCTATCATGGCACCGGTTAGGCTCAGAAGTTTGGAAGAGTTTATTCCAGACTGCAGGAGGAGAAAACTACCAAGGCTAACGGGCTCTAGGATAGGTCCTAGCACCGGTGCCAATTCCTCCTGGAAGCCAAGGGAAAAATGCATTCTTTTGGCTTGTAATTAGTTGTTTTTAGCTTTGTTTAGTTCTTTAATGATGTTTAAACCTTCAGCTACGACATAGATGAGTTGGGAACTATAAATACGTTCTATTTTGTAACTTGAAACTTCTTTGAATGAATGAAAAACACATTTTCTCTTTCAGAGACAAACTTATAAAGATCAAAGTGATCTTCTTAATTAGTGAGTTCTTAGGCAACTCTTCTAGGGTTCTTAAGTGACTACACAAGGGCTATCAATTACTTTTGGTTAGGGTATTGATGTATCTACCAAATCAAGAGGATGGTTGATGAAGATTATGCTTCATAGGTCATTCTAACTTGCCTAAAACAAGCCTATAGATGAAATCCTTTCAATTAGTGTGTTTTTCATGAATCTTCCATTCTAAAAAATCACATCAGACACGAACTCATGATAAACTACGGATAAACCGGTGCTAATGCCTCCAACATATGTTGGTTGACTCCACAAAATATCCTTGAAATTAGCTTTTAATTTGTCTATTAGTTTCGATGTTTCCATGGACAATCATACTATTGTGGATCACTATTAGGATGATACGAGAAAGTCACAATCCATTAACATAAATAAATAATGGAAGACATGGGTCTAATTTAATATACCCTCTCCCACGCAATCTTTTATTTGAGGAGCATTTATAATCAAATATAATGTTGGTTTATTTCTTAAGAAAGCATAACTCAACTATATGTCAAGGTTCAAAGTATAACTTTAAACAAATATAATTTCTAGAGTTATTTCAATCTTAGAAAACCTTATATATTATTATTTCTTTTAACATATTATAATCTAGGTTATGTGTTTTAGAAATAATAGCTCATAATTCTATTTTCTATGTCAAAGATGAAACCCTTTTAGAAAATTCTTTAGGCTATTTCTAAGTTCCAAAAATAACCATATTAACTATTTAAAGAATTTAATTATCGTTCCATAGTAATCTATTCATCACCTAATAAAATATAAAACAAAGCATAAAACTTTAATCCATGTTGTTTCTAGTTTTAATCCTCTATGACCACTTAATCAAATAAATTGATAAAATGTGCTCTTGTTTATTTTCATAGTGGTGGCTTCTAATTTATTTCATGCTTTCAATATCACAAAAATATAAAGTAGAATAAATAAATTGCATAAAGCATTTGCGTAAAGCAACTCTAATTAAAACTCCTAATTTGGCTAATAAAAATTTAAGGCACAAAACTAGAAATATTTTAAAAGAAGACCTCTTTTGAAAATAACCAAAATTTTGTGTCCATCTTCTTCTTTGGAAAACCCTAGCCGCCCAAAACTGTCTGACCATCAGCAGCCAGCATGCTGCCTGAATTTGCCACCACCATGCCCAGATTTTGATGTCTGTCTTGGCCTCCAGCCACCATGCCTTCTCGCTCCTCCTAGTTGGGGTAGCGCCTAGCACTCTTGGTCTAGGCTACTTGCACTAGACTGGGCGCTTACATGCCTGGCTTGGCCGCCTGAGGGTATGCCTGGGCTGTTGCACCCACAGCACTCCAACTAGCTGTCGTACGAATTCACTGCTCTCTGACTTGGGATCTGACCGGCGCATAGTTTGATGGTGCTGTTTGATCGGTTGTCTGGTGGCCTTTGATGAGCTTGCCTTTGCCACACTGTCTTGCCTGGCCCGCCGTTGCGTTGCTCGGTCCTCTGCTTGCCAATGTACTGCCTCTGCCGTCATATGCTGCTACTTGGTGTGCTGTTAGTCTAGCATGGCAGTTTGCGGGCCCGCCTGGCCTAGCAGCCTTCAGGCAGCCGGTTTACCTGAGCGCTCCTGGCGACTATGAATCATTTTTCCGAAATCTGACTTCGAGCAATGTTAGGCATCTCCGATGAACCCCAACGACTTTGAAAACTCTCCGACAATCAAAAAAAATAGAGCGTTCCTTTCTTATTTTAATAAAGCAATAAAATACAAGAAACAATTTCCAATACGACGATTAACAAGAAAGTAAATTAAAATCGTCAAACTGATCGTCAAGATCCAGTTTGACCTAATTTTTTTATTCAGATTTTTTTTGAAAAAAAATAATTTATAATAATAAGTTGAAAATTATTTGATAAATTTATTTTAAAAGCTTTTTTTTTTAAGAAACTGTTTGGTAAATTTATTTTAAAAACTTTTTTTTTAGGAAAGCTATTTAACATTACAAGTTTTATTTTCGTTAAAATTATTATAAAGGTCACTTGACTTTGACAAAATAAAATAGTTGATTCTCCTTTTGTATTCATGAATATGTTTTTTTTTTTTTTGCACTGTGATGAATATATTTATAACAATTTAAGTAATATATTATAATAAAATGTATTTTAATTATCTAATTTACCTCTTATAACCATTTTTGTATATATATTATAATTTTTTTAGCTCATTGACAAAGTCAGATTTTGTTGCAATGAATCAAATTTTATACTTAACAAGCAAAAAAAAAACATGGTGATAGAAATGACAATTCGAATTATATATAATATATGTCTATATATAAATATTAAAAATTATATATAATATACGTCTATATAAATATTAAAAATAAAAAGTCCTTAGTTAATGTTAATAAACATAAAATAACACACAAGCAACAATTTTAAAATTTTTTATGTCATCAAAGCAGTAGCAATTTGATTACGAATTATATTCATATAAGTATCACCGGATGATCTTCTACTACTCGATGCACTATTTTCCTTTTCAAGATTTACCTCTTCTAAACTTTCAGGAATATATTCACGATTTTGATCGCATCTGTTAAATTCTTCATCTAGAAGACCACACTGTCTAATATAATTATGAAGTGTTGCAACAATAATCTTCTCTTGTTTTTTCAATGAAAATGGCTTCATATCATGTAAAATATGACATTTGTTCTTCCAAACTCCAATAGTTCGTTCAATATTTCTCAATGAAGAGTGTGCATGATTGAATGTTTCTTCTATACCTTCTAGCTGATTAGCAACTCTAAAATCTGAAATGTGATATCTTTCACCCTTGTAAGGTGCCAAATACCCTCTCATATTAGGATAGCCAGCATCCACCAAGTAATATTTACCTTCAAATATTATAAAACTCAATATTATACATCAAAAATATAACCACGATTTGAATTACAAACTAAATATAAAATATAATTAAAAATCATACCTTCTAGAGGATGAGGGAACACATGTTTCATTTCTTCAAGCAAGCTTGAAAGGAAACGTGTATCACGTGCAGTGTTAGGCCAACCAAAAACTACAAAAGTGAATAACATATTGATTTGTGCATATTTAAGCTAAGTTTATGTCTCCTTTTATGTCATTAATTTAAGTAACTTAGCTTAATTATGCTAATTAAGAAATATTTTACTTTCATAT
>JAWZTD010024194.1:0-17193 GCA_035221335.1 Echites panduratus
TTAGTAATTTTTTTATTTTATTATTTATTCTATACATAAAATTATATTATATTTTTAAAAATAATATTAAAAAGTGCGATGTCATTATATTAAAGGAAATATTTTTATATTACATTGGGAAAAGAGGGGGACTGAAGGGGGAATTCCCCCCTTAAAATGTTACTGGACAGTATACTTGGAAAAATTAAAGGGGGAATAAAGTTAAAAAGAAGTGGGAATTTAAAGAGTTATCAGAGTGGGGAAGTTCCCCCTCTATTCCGCCTTTAAATTTAAAGGGGGATCAGAGGGGGAAATTTCCCCCTCTATTCTGCCTTTAAATTAAAGGGGGAATAGAGTGAGAACTTTTCCCCTCTGATCCGCCTTTAAATTTAAAGGCGGAATAGATTGGGAACGTTCCCCCTTTAATTTAAAGACGGAAGTCCGTCTTCTTTCCCCCTTTAAATTTTTGCAACGCCATTTTTAAAGGCGGAAAATTTTTCCCCTCAAATCCCCCTTTAAATTATTTTAAAGGGGGAATTCTCCCTTTATTTTCCCCCTTTAATTTACGATTTTCTAGTAGTGCCGTTAGGAGTAATAATATAGCAAAGAAAAGTGACTTTAGGAAAACAAAATTAACAATTCTTCAAGTTAGCAAATAATTGTTCTCTCCTAAGTATCTCAAACAAAATTTTCAAATGTTCAACATGTGCGTCAATGTTCTTGCTATACACCAATATGTCATCAACTAGACTACAATAGATTTACAAATGAGTTGTCAAATACATGATTCATTAGCCTCATAAATGTGCTTGGTGCATTTGTGAGTCCGAAAGGCATTACCAATTGTTCATATAAACCGTGTTTATTTTTTAAAGTTGTTTTCCATTCATCTCCTTCTTTCATTCTAATTTGATGGTACCCACTTTTCAAATCTATATTGGAAAAGCATTCACTTCCACTTAACTCAGCATATCACCCAGCCCAGGAATAGGAAAGTGATATTTTATGGTGATTTTGTTGATGGCTCGGCAATCCACGCATAGGCTCCATGTCGCATCTTTCTTTGGTACAAGTAGCATCGGGACGGCATATGGGTTTAGGCTTTCTCGCACATATCCTTTCTCAAGAAGCTCTTCCACTTGCTTTTGGAGTTCGCTAGCCTCCTCCGAATTTGTGTGATAAGTGGCCTTATTTGGGGGGAGAGCATCCGGAATGAAATCGATTTGATGTTCAATTCCTCGAAGTGATGATAACTCCTTTGGAAGCTCTTCCAGAAAGAAGTCTTCAAATTCCTGCAAGAGTGAGCAAACAACACTAGGACAAGAAGTGATAAGAGTCATTAGAAATAGTAGTCAAAGAATGTTTGTACTTTATCAATGCCATTGGTTTCATGCCCTCGCAAGCACTCTTCAACTCTCTTCCTTTTGCATAAAAACTCTCTTTCTTTTCACTCTTGTCTTCTTCTCTTTCTTCTTTTCCTTATGCCTGCTTCTCTCTTTCTTGATTTTTCCGCTCTTGTCTCTTTTTTTCTCTTCTTTTCACTACAGTCACCTCTCCTGCTTCCTCTATTTCTTTTCTCTCTTTCTTTTTTTTTTTTCATAATATTCTTTCATCTTTTCAAAAAGTGTCTTTTCGTCCACATAAGCTTCATGAGGCTCAAAGAGTTCAAATGTTCCTTTTCCTCCAAACTCGAGAATGTATTTGTTTTTTAATCCATCAAAAGTGACCCTCCTATCATATTACCACGATCACCCAAGTAGCAAATATGTTGCTTACATGGGAACTACGTCACATAGCACCTTGTCACTATACTTCCTCGTCGAAAAAGGAATCCTCACTTGTTTTAACACCTTCACCTCTCCGCAATCATTCAGCCATTGCAATCCATAAGGCTTCAGGTGGTCTATGCAAGGTAATTTCAATCAAACCACCATGTATTTCTAGCTACGTTCACACAAATACCACTATCAATGATCAAACTACATAGATTTCTCTTGATCATACATCTAGAGTGGAACAAACTCTCTCTTTGCACATCTTCCTCTTCCTTTGTTTGACCACTTAGGACTCTCCCAATTACCATTTGCAATTGTCCTCCCATAATTCCCTTATTAGGGTCACTTCCCTCTTCTTTATCTTCATAGCATTGTTCTCCCTCTCCATCATCATTTTCATCCTCACTGCATGATTCCACAACCCCTTTTTCTATAATGATGACCCTTTTGTTTGTGCAATCGTAAGCATAATGTCCAAGGACATGACATTTAAAGTATTTAACAACTCTATATCTAAGAGGATGAAGTGGTGCTTTACCTTTGTCCCTTAGGGACCCTTGGTGTTCACAACCTTAGGTTTGGTTGCTTTATCCTTGGCTGGTTTTTGCCATCCTTGTTCCTTCTTTGGCCCTGAATTTTTAACTTTAGAAGTAGAGTGCCATAACTTGATGCACCAAAAGGATTCCTGTAGTGTGACCTTCTATTTTTGACTTGTTTCTCGACCTTGATGTCCTTTTGCACCATTTCTTCAAAGTCTTCATATTGCTGCAATTCTAGCATGTCCCCAATCTTCTTATTCAAGCCATGTAAGAATCTTTTCATGGTAACTTTAGGCTCCTCTCCCACAAAGCTACTTCTAATCATCGCCATCTCTATTTCTTTTTAAAAAGCGTCAACACTCTTTGTTCCTTGCTTTAGAGTTTTTAACTTGTTCCTTGCTTCCTCAATTGTCTCTTCAACTCTTCCCAAGTTTCAATTGGTGGTGCCTCTTGCCTTCTTATTGCTATCACGAAATGATCACATTATACAATGGCAGTCCATGAAACCCACTATGGCTAGCTTGAGCTTTTTCTCTTCCAAGAATTGATAACAATTATAGATGGAATCGACTCTCATTTCCCAATAATCAAGGTAAGCATTAGGATCATTTCCTCTATTGAATGGTGGTATCGTTAATTTAATGCTTCCAAGGTTCTTGTCAATGTCATCATCTTCCCTTCTTCTTCTTAGTCTTTCCTCCTCTAGCTCGTTATCATAATCTCCATAATTTCTCTCATCCTCATCATATTGGTCCCTCATATTTCTTCTTCTTGGTTGTGCAATTGGTCGATTACCTCTTCCCCGTCCTTGTAGATTCCTCATGTGAGGTTGAGTAGGTGTTTCCAAGTTATCCATTCTTAACTCAATTTGGTCCATTCTTGTTCAAAAGTCTCTTCTCATATCATTCAAGTTTTTTTAAAAGCTCCCTTGTCATTATTTCCATCCTTTCCATAAATGTTGAAATATGTATTTGGTCCACTTCCATATTGGAGGCTTGCGTTGAGGGTGGTGCTTCTTTGCTCATGTTGTTCTCAATTACACTCATGTATGTCACTCAATCAAAGCTTTTACTCACTCAATCAAGCTCACCACTCTTGATTTTTACCGCTCAAACTCTTCTCTAAGTTCTTACAGGATTCACTATTGCAAGGTAATTCATTTAGTTCAAGGATACCAAGTAATCAAACAAATCAAGCAAATAATCAATGAAAAGCCACAAATAAGAGGCAAAGAGTTTAAGATAGGCCACTTAATACAAAACAAGTTTTAGAACAAATAGGAGTCAAAGAAATTGTTGACGAGGCATTTCATCAAACACCTATAGGTCAAGAATTGTGATCAAATATCTCTACAATGCCAAACTTATTTTCAAGTCCCCTTGTTCTCAAATTTCCACAAATAGGAATCAAATACATTCACCAATCTATCTGAATCAAGTACTCGAACAATATTCTCGAAGATTTTAACTCAAATCATCAATTTTCTATGCTTTTTCACTCCTTTATTTGCACAGAATTTTTCTTACTCTATTTTTCTTTATTCCTTCACTCTTTTTTTTATATATATATAAGAAAGATAGATGAATGAAAACAACACTTGACATATAAAACCAGCCCTTGTTTTTGGCCTTAGGCTTGATTCACACAAACAATTATCACAAGAAGATGAGTAGGATAGATTTTATGAAGAACAATCACAAACAAACATGTATGACCATAAGATTTCAAAGACGAAAATTATGATCTTAGCACAAAACAAGAAAGCAAATAAAAATAATCAAACCTTAGATGAAGAACCAATCCTCTAATACCACTTTATATTATATGATTCTCATTCACACCAAAAGAAGGATTTCAACTAGGTTTGTTTTGGATTTGTTAGAGTGACCTATGAGATGAACTCTCATCAACCACTCTCTTGATTTGGAAGACTAAAAAATACCCTAATCAGTTAGTAATTGATTGTCCTAGTGTAATTCTCTTAGAACCCTAGAACTAGAAGAGCAAGAATCTCATAATGAAAAAGATCACAATTGGTCTATCATGCACTCAAATATAGCAGAGAAAAGTTTGTTTTATTAAAGCTGATTCTTCAAAAGACAATGGATGTAGCATTTATAGTTCCAAACCTTTTCCAACCTAGCTTTATCTTACAAGAAGTGGAAAATACAAAACAACCCTTAAAACAATTGGAGAACAGCAAGAAAACATAAATCAGTGCAAAGTTGCCCTGCAATCTCCATCACTTTTGTAACTTACAAACCACGTTTCCATGTGTAGAAGGAACAAAACCAGGTGGAATGTCCATTTATACTTCTTCAAGATCACCATGGAGAAAAGCATTTTGTACGTCAAATTGGTGTAATCTAATTTTGCAGCGAGTGATAGTAATACTCTTATTATATTCAATTTCGCTACAGGTGAGCAAGTTTATTGATAATCTATCCCATATTTCTGAGTGTATCCCTTTGCTACAGGCCTGGTTTTATATCTTTCAATTGATCCATCTACCTTATGTTTGATAGAAAACACCCATCTTCTTCTTTCCCTCAAGCAATGACATGAGTGCCCAAGTGTCATTCTTTTGTAAGGCTGTCATCTCCTCCTCTATTGCTTGGATCCACTTGGGATTTTTCATAGCTTTACCCACTATATGAGGAACATCATCTAAAGATAAGTTATAAGCTAGTGCCTTGAGAGGTTCAATCATCTTTCTAGTTGAGATAAAGTTAGCAATTTGATGTTTTGACTTCCTAGTTCCATGATCCGGTGAATACCGATTTGGTGGTTGTCCCCGATTATGCCTGAAAGGTAATTTATTACCACAAATATGTTTTAAGGAGAGTTTAGAACTTGTACCTCAGAAATATTCTCAGAAGATTTGTCTGATAGTGGTACTATCAGGTCATGGAAGGGTTGGTCATTCTCGGTTTCTTCTTGAACATGCGAAGGTTGTTCACTTTCAATTTCTGTAGGTTGCAAGAGTTTTTCACTTTCAATCTCTGAAGGTTCCCCAATTTCTGCTTCAACACGGTCAGCATTTTCAACATTTTCAGTCTCTTCTATTTGATTTATCTGAATTGTCATTGATTCACTTACCTGAACTTTCAGAATCCTTACATCATTTGGAGCTGCAAATCCTAGCCAATCTTCCCAATTCTGGTCTTCACTCATTATCTCCCCCTGAAGAGAGGATTAGGAAGATGGAGAAGCAAAGAAATCTTCTGATTCAATAAAGGTTTGGTGTAGGCCTTGAAGTTGGATCATAACATCGATATCCTTTCTTATATGCTCCATAACCAAGAAAAACACATCGAACATCACATGGATCAAGCTTTGTTCATTGATTTTTTTGAATGTGAACATATGACAAACAAACAAACTTTCTTGGAGTAAGCATTAGAACTAAAGCTATGTTCACATGTTTTGCTAGAAATTGAAGAGGATTCTTATAGTTCAAGAATCAAGATGGTAATCGATTCAACAAGTACACAATAGTTACTACTGCATCTGTCCAAAAACATTTAGGTGCATAAGCTGCTATCAAAAAAGTTCTAGTGATTTCCAGGATATGTTTATTCTTCCGTTCTGCAACTCCGTTCTACTGTAGTGTTTGAGCACAACATGTCTAATGATGTAGACCATATTCCTGAAAGAAAAAAAACTCTTAAATTGTGCATTATCATATTCTCCAAAGTCATTCGTATACAATCATCTACAAAGGTGACACCATCGGACACCAGAAGGAATGGTAATAGGGGCAGGACCCTAAACATTAGAGTAAACGATGGAAAAAGGTGTATCACACTTATTCAAACTGGTCAGATAAGGTACAAAATGACTCTTAACTTGAATGCAAACTTCACGCTTCAAATTTACTCTTTAACCTTTGTAAATAAACCTGGAAATAAATAACTCAAAAATCTAAATGAAGGATGCCCCAACCGGTTATGCCATAATAAAATTTGTCTTTTCTTGACTTCAATAGAATACATATTATTTGCTCTACTATACATGAAATCATCTAGGTAATACAACCCCTCCCTTTTAGTACCACGACCAATAATCTTCTTGGTGAGAATATCCTTAAACAAACAGAAAGTGGGATACATTGGAGTACAACAATTCAATTCCTCAGTTACTTGTCCAACAATTTATTAGAAAGTGATGGAACAAGTAAAGTGTTTGGTAACGAAAAAGGAGGAGAAAATCCACTATTCCAGCCCCTGCCACTGGATAAGTCACTCCATTAGCATTGGCAATGCAAGTCCATTTCGGTTAGGAGGTTTTGAAGAAGTCATATGGATCGAATGTCATTTGGTCAGTTACTCCAAAGTCGATTACCTAATCATTATGATTTCCCATTTTTGAGCATGAAAAAGCATAACCTTGGTTACCTGAATCATTTTGAGTAAACTGGCCACCAAGAGACCCTTGTTGTGGTACAAGGGAAAGTTGTGGTTCTACACTCTTCAACGCTGCACAACCAAGATTGCATCCTCCACTTGCTTCATGCTTTTTCTTTGTCTTGAGTTCATGCCACCAATCCGGATAGCCATGGAGTTTAAAACATGTTTCTTTGGTATCTTTAATATTTTCACAATATTTGCATCCTTCTACTTCACCTTTTGTAACTAGCTTGGCATTTGAAGTTGGTTGGAGAGATAATTAGTGCTGATATTTTTGTCCTCGCTTCGAAAGCGTAGCACCTCCTGATGTAATATCGTCTTTTGCCATCATAACCGATTGCCCAAATCTTTTCTCCGAGCTAGTGCATCAGCTTGCTCCATAGTTGGAAAAGGTTGTATCTGAAACAGATCTGCTCGAATCTTGTCAAGACGATCATCAAGCCCATCTAAGAAAGTATAAACCCTATCCTCCTGCACAATTGAATTATATTTCTATGTATCGATGTCACACTTAGGGATGGAAAAACGATCTGACCCGATAGGTACCCGAACTGTCCTGAAACGTTTGAGGCTGGTAATACCTGTCCTGTTATTAACATAAGCCAAGCATAGGTCTTACAAAGGAGACCCGCACACAGGGCAGGTCAAGTATGGGGCTAGCCAGTGAACTGGCCTGACCTAACCTGTTAAGAATAAATTTGACCCAACCTAACCAACCCTGACCTAGCCTACCCCGACCCGTTTTAATATAAATTTAAAAAATTATATATTATATAATAATATTTTATATTTTTTTAACAATAATTTTTTATATTATATAATAAAACCCTAACTTTATTTCTTACCTTTCCTTTTATTTCTTTTGTTATTTGGTCCAGCCATCCAGACTACTGGTGCTACTGCCTCCTGTCGCTGTTGTTGCTGCTTCATCAAGGAGTTAATGAAATGGAGGAGAAGCTTTATTGTAATTCATAAGTAATTGTGTCACACGTTTTAGTTCTTTTTTGGTATATAGATAAAATTAGGTATAGTTATGATGTTAAATCAATCACAATTGCAGAGCTTTTGTTATCATTATAAATTATTATATATTATGTGATTGAGACTTAAGAAGACGAGCACTACTACACAACAAAACAAAACCAATAATACAAAAAAATATTTTTTTTATGTTTGGTTTCTTTTTTTTTTCTTTACTTCTTTTCTTATGTATAGTTTCCTTGCTATCGACATCTATATTTTTTTTCTGTTTGGTTTCCTTTTTTTTTCATTACTTCTTTTCTTCTGTATATTTTTCTTGCTGCTGACATCTATATTTTTTTCTGATGTAGTATAGAATCGAAAAACTTTTATTAGAACCCCTTTTTTTCGATTTCTAGGGCCATATTATCTGATAGTATATAGAAATAAAGAGCTCATGACAATTTTTGTGGTTTTAATTTAAGATAATTTTTTAGATATATGGAGGTTTAATTGATGCACTTTTTTTGTTTGGTTGTATGTTAATCAATGGCAACCATATGCTTATATGTATACATTTCTTTCAGAAAATTGGATACCCAATTTCTGTAGCAAAAAATTGGATCATTCGATCCATTAAAAAGGATTTGGGCTGATATAAATGCCCTTTAATTGTAGGTTGGAGACATTATAAAATTTCACATCATTAGTTTTTATGTTATGTTTCTAATCAGATTCTTTTTTTTTTTTCAAAACAAAAACAAAAACAATCTAATTTTAATCTATTAGTAATATCTTTTAGTCATTACTCTTTTAAATATTTATTTTAACTTTAATTTTTTACTCATTTATCAAGATTAGATTAATACCGTGGCTAAAGGATTTTTATGGAGGAAGAATAATCAATTCAAAGATTATTCTACCCAATTCAAAATGTTCACGTTATGTTACTGGATTTTGTTCACATTATTAATACCATGACCTTTTTTCTTGAGTTGAATTTTTTATTTATTAATTCTGTTATGTTACTTGAATTTGTTCTATTTTTTAGTTGAATTTTTATTTATTTATTTTTTGATTTTTTAAGTGTTTTGTTTTGTTTATATTCATGGATGAAGAAGGATCACAACCTAAAAGTCCAAGTCCATATTATTCTCCTTTTTCTTCTCCTCTTACATCAAACATTGCTTCTCCTATTTCACCCATCATTACGTCCCTAAATATAGACATACCAAACTTAATTGATATTCCACTTGCAATAATATATCCATCTCCGGACAATCCTGTCAAAACTAAACAATCTGGTCCTACATTAGGGAGAGTTTATTCAGAAATTTAGACTCATTATGTTAAAGAAACAATTAATGGAGAGTTAAGGGCAAGATGTAAATATTGTAAGAAACATTATCTTGGTGATCCAAAAAAAGTAACTAGTCATCTAAAGAAACAAACTGAAAGGTGTCCAAATAGGAAAAACAAGGATATAAGACAAAAGATTTTACACGCAAATTTAAATAAAGGCAAGTTTGAACTCTACCCTCAACTTTGATCATGAGCTTTCTTGTGATGACCTAGCTAAAATGATTATCAAACATGAGTATCCCTTGATCATGGTAGATCATGAGGGTTTCGAAAGTTTTGTAATGACTTGTATCCTTGTTTTGAGATGGTATCAAGAAATACAATCAAAAGTGATTGTTTAAAAATATATGAGCAAGAGACGAAGGTCTTAAAAAAAACTTTAAAAAAGAATGAAGGGAGAGTGGCTATCACAACAAATATGTGGACATCATCTTTCCAGGAAAAAAGGATTTATGACTGTCACAGCACATTATATTGACAATAATTAGAGGCTAAGGAGTCAAATAATCAGGTATTTGAGATTTTTTCATTAAGTTGCTTATATTTGTTATTATAATTTATTTAATATGTGAAGAATTATTTTTTCAGATTTATAAATGTGTCACATCCACATACAAGTGAAGTTCTTTGTGATGCTGTGGTTGAATGCTTATTAGATTGGAATATTGATCACAAGTTATCCACTATCAAAGTGGATAACTGTTCAACTAATGATGCAATGATTAGCATGATTATGAACAAACTTCCAATAGATTCTCTATTGTTGAATGAAAGACTGGTTCATATGCGGTGTTGTGCCCATATCTTGAATCTAGTTGTGAAGGAATGCTTGGAAATTATTGGAGGTGCAATTGAGAAAATAAGAGACAGTGTTTCTTATTGAACTGGGACATCAAAAAGGTGGGAGAAGTTTGAGGAAACAGCTTGTCAGCTTCATGTTCCTATTGGTAAGAAGTTATCACTCGATTGCAAAACTCGTCGGAATTCAACTTATTTATTGTTACAAACAGCTCTTGATTATAAAGATGTGTTTTTTTCGTTTGAAGCAATGAGATTCTAAATATAAATCTGTGCCTTGTGATGATGAATGGAATATGACAAAGAAAATTTTTGTTCGATTGAAATTATTTTATATCACAACTGAGCTTTTTTTTGGCACTAGATATCTTACTCCAAACATATATTTTCCTAAAATTTGTGAGATTAGAGCAGCTTAAGATCAATGGCTTACTTGTGGTATTGATGTTATTGAGTGGATGGTAATTGACATGGTGAAGAAATTTGACAAATATTGGTCTATTGTACACGGAGTAATGGCGGTGGCTATTATTTTTTATTTGAGGTATAAAACTGTGTTGTTAGAATTCTACTTTAATAAAATCTATCATGACAAAACTGATTTTGAGGTAGAAAAAATTAAGATGTTGTATCGTGACTTGATTGAGCAACATGAGAAGAAAGAAAAATTGAAGGAAGCTAATTTAGGGAGTCATTTAGAGGATGTGAATGTTGATTGTGTTGCTGAATTGTCACTAGACTTTTGTCTTGAGTTTGAACATTACGCTTCTTCAAAAAGAAAGGCTTTGAGGTCGGAGTTGGATCACTGTTTGGAAGAGGATACTTTACCATGAGTTTCTGAATTTGATATCTTATCTTGGTGGAAGTCAAATCAGCTTTAATATAAAATATTGCATCAAGTTGCAAAAGACATTTTAGCTACTCCTATTTCTACAGTGGCTTTAGAGTCTGCTTTCAGTACAAATGGAAGGATTATTGGTCTTCATCATAGTAGGCTTCACTCTAAAACCATAGAGGCATTGATGTGTACACAAAATAGGTTACTATATGATTCAAAGAAAGGTAATAGTTTATTATTATGTAGATAATTATATATTAATGTTTATTACTGATTATTGTTTCTTTTTCACAAATGCAAGATCAATCAGTATTGTGCAATCATTCATATGGTACAGTCTTTTACTATTTAGATGAAGAAAATAACGAGTAATGATATATTATATTGCATTATTTTATTTTCTATTCTTCATATTGAATGTGATTTTTATATTTTACATATTTTGTTATTGCCAGAAGAAGGTTTGGGAGAGGATCAAATTCAAATATGATGTTTAAAGTTCTTCTATATTGATGAATTGAATATGTACTATTTTGGATTTGGATTCTTATTTTATTTAAGTATGGCTTTGATGTATTTTGATTAATTGGATTTGTATTTAAATGTATTTGGATTGTAATTTTATTTAAGTATGTATTTCATGTTTTATAATTATTCTTTGATTTTAGTTTTTTTTTAAGTATCTTTGTTGCATGAATTTAATGTATTAAACAACTTTAAATGATTAGAATTTGTTGTATATTAATTTACATTTATAATTTTTTTATTAAAAACGAGTCGGGTCATGGGTTGACAAAAACAGGTCAACCTAATCCGCCCATGCCACAAAAGAACAGAACAGGGCAGGTCTAAATCTGGACTGAGAGACCCATGACAGGTCACGGGATAAGACAGGGCAGGTTCCAGAAAAGGCGGGATAGGTCTGAGTTTTTAAAAACCTACCCTGACCTGCCTCATTGCCATCTCTAGTCACACTTCATAGGATTTGGTCAACGAAAATCAATTTCTCTCTGCAATCCTTGTTGATTGTTGTAGTACTTTTCAATTAACCTACCTCCTTGTTTGAGTTTGGCCACACTTCCTTTGAGAACGTATACTTGTGATGTATCAGTACCATCAAAGTATATTGTAGTAATATTATCCCAAACAGCCTTAGCCGTTGGAAATCTGATAAAGTTACTTACAAACTTTGGATCCACAGCATTGATTAGCCATCACTTCACCACTGCATTTTCTGTTCTCCACTTCATGAATGCTAAATCTGTCTGTGGATATTCTAGGAAATCTCCATTTATGTTTCCTAACTTGTCTTTTCTTGAGATATACATCTCGACAATTTGGGACCATAAACCATAGTGGTTGCCATCTAACTTCATTCCAATTTGTGTTGTCGTTTCATAACTTGAAATCTGCTTGTGTTTGATTGAGATTCGGTATCTATGTCATTTTTGTTGTAAGTTCCTCAAGGATTAAATTCTCCCCTTCTGATTTCTGCACTCCAAAAGCAGATGTTTCCATTTTTCCTCTTGTTTTAGAATTCTTGCTCTGATATCATGTTTCAAAGAAGACTAACAGAGAAGGAAAAGTGATTTTCTCATATATTCCCATGTGACATAGGAAGACTACATATAACCTTTACATGAATCTACTTTTGGAATAAATTAATTACACTAATCAAGGTTGAATAAAAAATTAGAAAGATTTACAATGAACCCTTGCAAACTTCTGCGACAATTGTAATGGCATTGAACTTACCAAAACATCCTGCCATCAACACCTCTTCGGATAATAAAGGAGTGTTCCAACCCCCAAATCACTTTTGGCCCAAGGATGAGAGACTCATACCTTATGGCTCCCTATACAAACAAAAGAAGACCTTGCAAATCCTTGGTTGCATTAGATAAGGTGGCACCAAAACACCAAAGAAGATGAGGAAAACATTATTCCAAGCAACAAAGACCAGTTTATTTGCATCCCAAGGCATCCTCCAACTCCTCATCCAGTTGTCACCGAACCCATCCCTCAAGACCTACTCTAGCAAAGCCCTCCTACTAAAGCACATCCAGGCCCTCATTACAGAGATGCCATCACACCCAAGGTCAAGGCCCAAAACAATAGACAAAACCATTTCCCAAGCCCAACAAAACCATTACTACTCCTTGTGCCAACAAAGCAAGGCCTACCTTTGAGGCTTACCACCAACTTAGCAAGTCTATCCAACCCAATGTACCTAGCGAAAATCATAGCCATCCCAACACATCACAATTTTCTAACCCACCAGCCTACTCTGGACTAGAATCTTCCAATACCCAAATGGCAATCCGTCACCAACACCAAAAAACCCCAAATTCTTGATCAATAGTTGCCCATGCCATTGTTAACAAAACCCAGCCTTGGTATCAAAGATCATGTAGCTACACTTGAACTGCAAGACTCTAAATAGGCCAACTGAACCAAAATAGCAATAACTCACAAAAAGACCTCAGGATGGTCAATTGCTCTTCCCTTAAACCATAATTATAACTCATGTGTGGCAGAGGAGCAAGCAGTCTATGTTTGTACAAGATTCATCCATGTGAAATAAGATGCTAGATGGAAATTCAATATACCTAAAAAACCTACCTGAGATAAGAGAGGAGGCAGGTCTTACCATGCTCCCCAAATCCCCATAATCGTTATAGCTTGGAACTGTTGTGGGATTGGAAGCAATTAGAGGATTGAGAGTGCTTATCCGCTCTCATTAACCCAATGTTTTGTTTCTCTCTGAATAAATATATCCTCTATAAATAGAATTGCTATATTTAGGCTATCCAAATTATCATTTTTAAACCTGTCAAAGGTGTTTATGTGGTCTATTTTTATGTTGGGAACTAAATATAAATATGAATGTTAGTGTTTCTAATGACTTCTTCTTTATTGCATGGTGTTGTCTATCCATCACCCCCAAGTCAAATCCTTGGATGTTAATTAGCGTTTGTGGCCCTACTATTCCTTCACATAAAAAGCAATTATGGGATAACTTGAGGAATATTTCTACAACTTTTGATAAACCATGGTTGGCAATTGGAGACTTTAATGCAATCACTGGAAAAGAAGAAAAAAAGGGAGGTAGGGTAGTGAATAGATTTTTTTAAAAAAAAACTTTCTATTTCAATGGCATGATGGATGAGCACGAACTCATTGACCTTGGTTTCAATGGGTTATTAGTTCACCTGGAACAAAAAAGAAGTAGAGTCAAAAATATTCAATCTCGTTCAGATAGAGGTATTGTCAATGGAGCTTGGAAACTCTTATTCCAAGAAGCTACCATAACCCACCTCACAACTATTAAATCAGACCAGAAGCCCCTTTTACTCCATTCAAACCCATAACTCCTAAACCACCCAAACTTCTTTTTTTTTTTTATAACACAGGTTCCAAATTTACACTTGACTAATCCTGGACCCCAAGCACCAGCCCCTAAGCCACTTGGAGTATGTAAATCAAGAGATATGCACGAAATGGATTCCACAGCATGAAGTCTGTACACTTCTGTGCATAAAGAGCCCAACACTACAAGGTTTACATCACTTCAAGCTGCTCTGCCCTCCCCTTGGCATTACAACACCTGAAGCTGCTCCTCTTGAGTCTCGAACCCCCATCCTGCCGCTGACAACGAGACTTATCATTACTACTTCCACCATCTCGCATGTGCCCCTGGGATTCCTTCTTTCCTCCATAATGACTCGAACTCAAGACTTCCCCTAGGGGAGAGAGTTAAGTGTGGGGGTGTAAACCAACTTGGCCACCAAAACCTTTTTGTTTTGAAGGAATGTGGACAAAAGATTAGTCAGCTATCCTAGTTATTGACAACGCTTGGAACCAAACTACCTCTGGTCCCCTGTTGCGATTCTTTATGTGTAGAATAAAAAATAAAAATAAAAAATACTAATGAGACCATAAAGATCCAGAACAAAACAATTGGATATATATAGGCCACTATCGAAATCTTGCACCAATACATTGATCACCTCCACACCCTTCCACAAATCTCCAAATCTTGGAAAGGGAATCCATAGTTAGATAAATATCTTAAAAAAGATGATCATTCCTTTAGCGAGAAAAATCCAAATCTATTTGGGTGGAGGGGTGAGAGATGCCAACACCTTGTAATTTCACATATCCACCCTTATACACCGGCACCATAATGCTATAAATAGTCTATTCATTGAAAATAATTCATGGACATCTTATTGGCATGAGATGGGTTTCTAATTCACAAATTATTTCTCTTGTTTTTTTTCTCTACTAACCTTTCAGGTCATGCAAATCTTTACAACTTCTTCTGAAACTAGGAATAAATCACCATTTTCGTCCCTGTTTTTTTTTATAATTTTGTCATATAAGTCCTCTTTTATTTTTTTTAGATTTTTAAATCCCCTATCTTTTTTATTTAAACCAACTAAATCCCTAACCTTTTATTGTAACATTTAAAATCCTTAATCATTTTTCCGTTGAAAAGATAGATCCTCAATCTTTTTATGGATGTCTAACAAAGTCCTTCTTGCTTGAGAAAACCCTATATTGTACAGTAATGATCAATTTGTGGATTTCGTAGTATTGTTTCTACCCATTTGACGAATTCAATGAAGAATATGATTTCCTAAAAATCAAGATCGGTATAAAAAATTGAGTCAAAACTCTAATTCAAAGATGTTATTCTGCTAATTTGGGACTTTTATATTTTTAGGGATTTTTTTATTATTCCTTTATTTTTATTTTTATCCTTAGAAGATGAAGAAGAAATAAAAGAATAATGAAATGACATCTCTGCCCTCAGTATATTTGACAACAGGAATGTCCGATGAATCATTTGATTTGAAAATTTATTTTTCAAACAAAAAAGATTTTGTTAGACACTCGTAAAAAAATCAAAGACCTATCTGTTCAAAGGAAAAATAATTAAAGATTTTAAATTTCACAATAAAATATTAGAAATTTAGTTGGTTTAAATAAAAAAGATATGAGACTTAAAAATCTAAAAAAAACAAAAAGGACTTACATATAAAAGGTATAAAATAACGATGACTAAAATGATTATTTACTCTATAAACCAACATCTCAGGTACAGAAAAGAAAACTTATTCTGAATCCTTAATGAACAAAAAATTCGAAAAGTAGTTTTCTCCGTACACTTAAAGAAAAATCCAAGCCCAGATGGTATGTCTCCAATATTCTTGAAGCCTTACTGGCACATTTTTCGTCCCCAGGCAACAAGTGTAATACAAGACTTCTTTGCCAATGGACATCTCCTCAAAAGCATAAATCACATTTTTTATCACCTTGATTCCTAGATCAGATGTTGCGTACAACACATACCAATCCAAACCAATTGAGCTCTACAAAGTTGTCTACAAGATCATGACAAAAATCCTAGCATCAATGTTGAAAGCTATTTTAGATAAGATCATTTCCCCTTCACAAGAATAATTCATCCGTAACTGATCCACAGGAGAGGATTGCATCATCAAACAAGAACTTATGCACTACATCAATAGTAAAAAATGAAGGTCTTTCAGGGTTCATGTCTTTGAAAATTGAAAGTAAAGGTGTATGAACGGGTGAAATAAAATCTCGTGTGAAATTCTATTATGTCATGGTTTCTCATCAGAACTAATTAACTTTATTAAAAGAAATCATATCTTCAGCCTCATATTCAACTCTTATCAATGGTAGATCTGACAAGTTCTTCTCTGCTCCTAGGGTATTCGACAAGGAAACCCAATGTCTCCGGCCTTGTTCACTCTTTTCTTCGACTCGCACTATAGAATGATCACAAGGGGCAAAGAGAATAACCTTATCCATGGTATCAAAATTGCTCATAACAGTCTTAGAATCACGCACCTTATGTACACAGATAACCTTACCACCTATTGTAGAGAAGATACAGTTCATCCAATGGAGGTTCAAAACTGTCTAAATAGGTTTTGTACTTGGTCAGGTTAAATTATAAAAATGGGGGAGTCTTCTTTCATTACCCAATTTAGGTGGCAAATGTACACACAACTAGCAAGGCTATGGATTAAGCTAATCTCCGCAAAATATCTAAACAACATAAGTGATGTCATCCTATTAAAATTAGAGGTTAATCTAATAATAGGATAATCGACTTGGGATGGAATCCTAGATTGTAGGAACCTACTTATAAAAGGAGCCCATTTCATTCGTTGAAACAACTTTTAATTGCATATTTGGAATGATCCATGGATTCTTTCGTCACTAAACTTCAAAGCAAAAAATCAGGGAGCCCCACTTCTCTTACTTGGGTAAATGACCTCATGAATCAGCATGCTAGAAAATGAAATGACCATATCCTCCAAAACCTATTTCCATCAGCAATTGCTAACGCAATCCACAAAATCAAAGTTTTCGCCCAATTAGACCCCAACTCTCTTATCTGGGTCCTCTCCAAGTCAGGGAACTTTACTGACAGGATTGCCTACCTAGAACAGATCAAGGAGAGATTTCACATGAACTATAATTTCCCAATGAGT
>JAWZTD010024241.1:0-17176 GCA_035221335.1 Echites panduratus
TTTGAATTCTAATTTAATGGATAGTACTTTTCATGATGCTGACCCTTCTTTACCTAGTGATTTTTACTCTCTTTTGCGGACATATGAAGATGTATTCCTGAAGGAACTATGTCTATTAGAGGAATTGAGTATCAAATCGACCTCGTTCATGGAGCACTATTGCCCTACAAGGCCTTTTATAGGACCAATCCAGAGGAATCTAAGGAGCTCCAAAGGAAAGTTGAACAACTTTTAGCCAAGGTTTGTGTCAGAGAAAGAATGAGCCATTGTGTAGTCCCGGTCCTATTGGTGCCTAAGGATCGAACTTGGCGAATGTGCTCGGATTGTCGATCCATTAATAAAATCATGGAAAATGATAGCTTTCCTATCCTTAGGTTAGATGACATGTTGAATGAGTCAAACGGTAGCCAATGCTTTTCTAATATTGATTCGAAAGGTGGTTATCATCAAATTCGCAAGAAAGACGGGATGAATGGCAGACGACTTTTAAGACCAAACATGGGTTGTGATGCATCATCAAGTGTAATTAAATCTCTTCATTTTCCCATCAAATTTGAAAGAGGTAAAAGGTTTTTCAGGTAATGTTAGTTTCTATAGAAGATTTATAAACGATTTTTCAAAAATAGCTCAGCTTTTGCTTTTTCTTCTTTAAAAAGATGTACCCTTTGATTTTAATGATGCTTGTAAGAATGCTTCTCGTGCCTTAAAAGAAAGCTTAATTTCATCACCTTTTATATTCAACCTCCTAACTGGAATTTACCTTTTGAGCTTATGCATCATGCTAGTGATAAGGCAGTTGGAACTGTTTTAGGACAAAGGAAGGAAAACGGGCCGTATGTGGTATACGATGCGCCAACCATGTTGGACGTTGGACGATGTAATTACACCACTATGAAGAAGGAGCTATTTGCTATTATTTTTGCATTAGAAAAGTTCCTTTCTTATTTGTTGGCAATGCAATTACACTACCATGGAGAAGGAGCTATTTGCTATTATTTTTACGTTAGAAAAGTTCCTTTCTTATTTGTTGAGTGCTAAAGTAATAATTTTTCTCTTATCATGCAGCTCTTAGGTACCTACTTAAGAAGAAGGAATCTATGCCCTGCCTCTTACTTTGGATATTGTTGCTTCAAGAGTTTGACGTTGAGATCCGAGATAAGAAGGGAGTTGAAAATTTTGTTGCTGACCATCTTTGCCGGCTGACATATAATAGGGAAGTATGTCCTATCTTGAAACTCTTTCCTGAAGAGCATTTATATAAATTCCATGGTTTTCTTCCTTGGTATGCTGACATGGAAAATTATATTGTTACTAGGGAACTACTATCTGAATTATCTAGAGCTCAAAAGGATAAGATTAAGAATGATTCCAAATAATATTTATGGGATGACCCCTACTTGTTCAAAATCTACTCTGATAATGTGATTAGTTGTTGTGTGCCTGATATTGAAATTGCATCAATTTTAGCATTTTGTCACACATATGAAGTAGGAGGTCATTTCGGTCCCAAAAGGACTAAACTTAAATTTTTTGAATATGGTTCTTATTGGCCTAAGTTGAATAAAGATTTATAATTATGTGTAAAAGCAGGTAATGAATTCCAAAGAATAGGAACCACATCTAGGAGAGATGAGATGCCCTTATCTAATGTTCTTACATGTGAAATTTTTTATTTATGGGGAATCGACTTCATGGGACCGTTTCCATCTTCCTTTGGTAATCTTTATATCTTACTTGTAATTGACTATGTATCTAAATGGGTAGAAGCCGAGGTTACAAGGACTAATGATGCTCAAGTTGTGGTTAATTTCATTAAAGATAATACTTTAAAAAGATTTAGCATCCCTAAGACAATAATAATTGATACAAGAACTCAATTTTACAATAGGATTGTTGAAGCTTTGTTTAAAAGATATCATATGTAACATAGAGTATCCTTCGCATATCACTCACAAACTAATGGTCAAGCTGATGTTTCTAATGAGAAATTAAATCCATTTTGAAAAACTTGTCAACACAAATAGAAATTGTTGGAGCTCACACTGGGTGTTTCTCTTTGGGCTTATAGGATTGTATTCGAAACACCAATTGGCTTGTCTCCCTATAAGTTAGTTTATGGTAAAGCTTGTCATCTTCCCTTAGAAATTGAACATAAAGCATACTGGGCTATAAGGCAATGCAACTTTGATTTTCCTAATGCCACGCAACATAGGAAGTTACGAATTCAAGATCTTGGAGAGATAAGGAATGAGGCTTATGCTAATGCTTCCATTTTTAAAGATAAAACAAAAAAAAAAAATTATCATGATAAGTTCTTGTCTCGTAAAGAGTTGTTTGTTGGTCAAAAGGTGTTGCTTTACATGTCTAGAGTTAAACTATTTCCAAGAAAGTTGATGTCAAGATGGACTGGTCCATTCATTGTTACTAATGTTTTATCTCATAGTGCAGTTGAAATTAGTAGTTTTGAAACAGGTAAGCTAGTCAACGTCAATGGACATTGCCTCAAAGCATTTTATGAAAGTTTTGAACCTCATACCAGTATTGTTATGCAGCTTGAGATTCCATCCTATGAAGCACCGTAAGTAGAAGAATAAGGTCAGGCCAAATGACATTAACCAAAGGAGCTTTTGGGAGGCAACCCAAGAAGAGTTTCTTATTTTTATTTTTAGCATTTAATAGTTTTATTTTGTTTATAAAATTACTTATTTCAAATTTTATAGGAAATTGTCCAAATGGCAAAAAAACATTCTTTTCCCCACCATAGCCCGCACTGGATAACACCATCTGGCTCCCAGGCTCTCTCTGGACATTGCAATCCGGCCCCGAACACAGCCCCTTTTGATTTTTTGCCAGAACCCATCCGGCACCGGACAACCCCTTTTAATTTAAATTAAACATTTTTCTCCTCTTTTCCAGTCATACCTTCTATTATTTCTTTAGTTCTTTCTCATTACAACCGAAACCCAACTCCTTTTCTCTGCTTTTCTCTCTACATCCTTCACCCATCCTTCCAAATTTCCTTCTTCCAAAACCATATTCCTACACTTTTCATCTCTTTCCCGTGTATCTACATTCTTATCTCTCTTTCCTACCATTCTTCATACCTACATTCTTCCATTTTCCACAAACTGAAAATCAACATTGGAGGTTCTTCAAGTGGTCAATTGTTCTAAGGAAGTGTGGTAAATTCTTTCTTTTACATTTTTTTTAGTAGAATTTAGTTATTTTTGCATCTTGTGGTTGATTGGAGGCTAATGGGTTTGAATTGATTTGGAGATTTTGTTAAGTTGTTTGTCTATTTTGTGCTTTAGTATTGTTCTTTATGTTTTAATGAGCTCTTTTCTAGTGTTATTTTCACTTAGTTCTTGTTACATTTGGCACACACCCCATGTGTTTGACGAAATGCCTAAAAGGGAGAAGACAGTTAGACAATATGGGAGAAATGAAGATTCTCCACCTCTTTTGATCATATTTGTTTCACCTCTTTTGAAAATGAACAATTCTAGAACAAAGAACAAATCATTCTTGGATTTTTGAGCAAAGTATTGATCCCACCATAGATGATGAACTTCACATCAATACCCATTTGAAACCCTAAGATGGAATTCTATTCTTCACCCCTATAACCTTTACTATCCCCATTCGGTGGAAGAATTTTATGCTAATATGCTTAATAAACCAGCAAAAGAATTGACCAGAATTGACACAAATGTTAGGGGAATGCATATTCATTTAAATGGTGATAATCTTGCTCAAATACTTAATATTCCTAACCTAAGACATTTTCTTGCACAGAAAATGATGCACTTGAGTCTGATATTGATTTTTCATTCACTACCACATTACATGATCTTAGTTTGACCCACTCCATAGTGGACCAAAATAGAAGACGTAAAGCTTTACTTGTTAAGCAATTAGATGGTTTGAAAAGAATTTCGTTTTAGCTATATAATCATAATATTTTTCCCAAAACTTCTTCCCTCAATGAACTACTTTTTATAGATGTTTATCTACTTTATTGCCTGACTAATGGTTTGGATTCTATTGTTGACATCTATTTACCAGCAATTGTTATTCAAAACATGCGTGAAGTAGTACAACAACCCAATAATGTTCATAAGGCTTTTTGTAATCCACGTTTTCTCACTTCTATTCTTCAAGCTTTTGTACTTCCACTTGATGAGTTTATGGGTCTCCAACCCAAGGCTACTATCACACCTACCATGTCAGCTATAAGCATGGCACAGATGGGTTTTGGCATAAACTGCAAAACATAGTGCAAGATCTAGTCCAAAAGGAGGATGGAATAGCAGCCATGGAGTAGGGTGGTGTTATAGCTCCTTAGATCTCGTCTACCTCCACTTCCACAAGACAATGCCCCAAAGATATGTTGCATCAAATCCTTGCAAATTAGGAGGTAATGAGGGCCAACCAAGAAGCAATGAGAACTAACCAAGACGTCATGAGGGCCAACCAAGAGGCCATGCAAGCCAATCAAGTAACAATGCAAGTGCTATTTTAACAATTTTTGCTTTAACTCAATGCAAGGAGCTTCTTCGTGAGCTCTCTTACAGAGAATGACTATATTTCTACCTATTTCTTTATAATTATTTCCTTTCTTTTGTGTTATTTGAGTCATTGAGGACAATGCCATGTTTCAATGTGGGGGTGTTGTCTTATTTTTACTCATTTGTTGTGATTGTGCCATTTGTAGTATTTTTTGTTGGTTTCTTTCATTTTGCATATTTTGATTTACGTGGCCAATGATATGATTACGAATTTTTAAACTTAGACATGAGATATTTGGAACTTTTTCATTAGAAATTATTTGAACATTTCTTTCCGTCTTCAAATCCCAAAAGTTTTGAATTAAATTTCACACAACTTTAAAAAATTGAAGCATGAAAACTCGATTTTGAATCTTACTTAACCTCTTAAAATGAATTTTCTTATAAAAATCTTTATGAATCTTTATATACTAAAGAAAAAGGTTCTTCAAAAGAGTTATTTTGATCTGAAATTGCACTTTTAGCCCTATTTTTTAAATTGTCACAGTAGAACTTGTCTTTACACATGCTTGAGGCGATATCCATTATAAATGTGATTAACTAGGGGACGACATAAGGCCTTCTTTGACTTGTTTGTGCCATTCTTTAAACTTACCCTTATTTGATCGTAAAAGAGAGTAGTTTTCTAACTACTTTGATATTAAACCCCTTTATTTAATTTTCTACCCTATACTTGAATGATTATGAGAGAATAATGGTAAAATTCTTCAGAACTCATTTTTGTGCAAGAATTTGACATTTAATGAAGGGTGAACAATGAATGTGAATTGAGGATGCAACAAAGCAGTGCTAAAGAAAGAAAAAGGAGGTATTATTTATTGATGGAAGTTGAAAATTTGGGGGGGGGGGATGCTCTGAAAAGGAACAATAAAGGAGTTGGTGTAAAGAAGGGAATGATGATTCATGTTTTAAAATATTTATGATATGAGATATGGACTTTACTTTTGAATTTTCATTTTCTCATATGATAAATTTTGCTATCTATATCCTTCGTTTGTAGCCATGTCCAAAAGCCTATCATTACAAGGTAAAAGTATTATTTGATTCGAATTTACTTGTTTCTCTCATTAGTAGAGAGTGTGTACATTGACAAGCTTAAGGTTGTGATGTCTTTCTTTTTAAGGTTAATGGTGTTATTTTTCAATTAAGATAATTTGATTGTTATGATTTATATTTAGTACATTTTTATTTGATAAGCTTGAAGATTTGGAATTTTGAGGTTATATTGGATTCTGAAATAAGTATTCTATATTTAAATCATGAAAGTTGTCAGTCATTTAATGCACATTTTCTATGAGATTGTTGGTTTGGTAAGATAGGGGATTTTGATTTCTTATATAATCGGTCCCATGATCTGTCTTTTGGTTTGAAGATTTCATTATGGGGCTTGTGTTTGTTGTTTTTGTTGCTTGGGGTGTTGGAGCAATTTGCTTGAGGACAAGCAAAAATCTTAGTGTGGCTAAATGATTTGTGCATATACCTTAGTTAAGTTTATGCCACTTTTTATGTCATGAATTCAAATAACTTAGCTTAATTATGTTAATTTAAGATAAATTTTTACTTATTCATGATTTTTGTTTGTAAGAATATATTGGATAAATCGGTAGGAGAAAATGAAGTTTGGCAAGGAAATGAAGCAAAAGGCATAGACAAGCATGAAACGTTACACGTATCAGCACATCAGGTGCTAAGCAAGCACCATCCGGCACAGGACTTAAAACTGAACACAACACCAGATAGATACTAGAAAGGGACAACTTTTTGGATGAAATTGAAGACCATCCAGCTCCTAACACTTCCTAGCTGGAGCAGGACAACGACAGACTTCGTTTAGGGTTTTTATTTCAGGTTATTTTCTTAAGACACTTCTTTTCGTAATAGAATTTTAGTTAGGCAATTAGTTTATTTCTAGAATAATTTTAGGAAAATACTGCTTTATAGGAGACTTAAACTCTTACAAATAGGGCTTTTCTTATAAACTTTGAGGTACATAAATCAAGATTGATTAGCAGAAAAGTCCCGAAGATAACAAGATTATTTTCCTCAGGGCAAATTTCCTTTATCTTTCTTCGGTTTACTAATTATTTCTTATGAGTGGTTTTCTTTTATTAACAAGAACATGAAGTAAGTTATTTTGATATGGAGTTATAAAATTTGTTTGTTTTTCTTGTTAAATATTTGGTCTTTATTCTTGAGTATTTATGCGATCATTGTTTTCATCTTATTAATTATATTTATTGATTTAGGTTGATCACCTAGATTAATTTACAAGATTATATTGTTAGGATTTAAATATTATTATTAAGATTGCTAAACCTCTCAAGTAGCAATGATTGTCAAATTAGATTTCAATTACTAGCTTGATTTACAATCACTACTAGAAAAAGGTAATTTTCTGACAGATGTTTTTGACATAATCCTATTACTATAAAAAATTATTGACAGAATTAAAATAATCTATCAATAAAATGTTACAGAAGTTTGCCAGAAATTTGTGCAAATATATTTTGACAGTCACATATGTTTTCGTTAGTAATTTTGACAGTGCTTTAACATCTATTAAAAGTTATTGACAGATGTTAATAATATTATAAGTTACAAAAGTTAGAAGGAATGATTGTCACTAATATTATAATAAACTTTTTTATGGTCTTTACTTTTAGTAAAAAAATTTTTGAAGTGTTATAAATCTGTTGTCAATAAATTTGGCTGGCAGAATAAAATTTTTTCTTCTTCAAAAACTTAACCCTCAATAATTTTGAAGGTGTTTTAATATCTGTCAAAAGTCATTGACAACTAATCAGTTAAAAAATTTTTATTTAGCAATTGTTACGAGGTCCAGAGTAACGACGGCTTCCGTAAAAAATATACTATTTTTGACAGATTTGGTAATTTATTGACAGAATTTTTCCGTCATGAAATAAGGTTTTTTTTTTTCCAGTAAGGAATAGAGAATGGAATTAAACAAATTGAATAAGAATTTAGCTACTCTGTTTTATGGAATTTGATGTTGACAATGACTTTACGTTTAATGCAATTTAATTGATTAAATATATTGATAGCTAAGACTTAGTTTTATTTGATTAAGTTAGGGATTTTATTTCTTGCTACTTGAAATTGCTTTAATTAAAGGAGGAATTTGAGTGCTAAGACAAATTTTAAAATCAACTACTCAATTGTTTTATTTGATTGATAATTGAGCCTACAACGATTGACTTACAGATTGTTTTTTGTTAGCTTTCTCATATATATTCTTACTTTTAAATTAGTTTTTAACTCTTTTACAAAACTTTTCTAAAAATTCCCAGCTTTGCTACTTGTTAATTGGTTTTAATTAAATTTAAATTCAATTCTCTATGGGATCGACTTTACTTGTCCTAACTGCATAATTTGATAATTGAGTTTAATTTCAGTGTGTTGCAACACATACATTCAAAGTTCATGGTTTTTTTCTCGAATGCTGATTAAGATGGAGAACAGTGCGGAATTGCTCACTAAAGGATGTTCACAGACTACGACCCTGAGAAATATTTATAAGTTCCATGGACACCATAAATATGACCAAAACCTCAGTACAACCATGCTACTATCTTTCCCAATGAATATCCACTCTTCCCAGAATTAAACATTCAAGCAGTTAAGCACTTTTGAATTTATCCATTCTTACCCAAAACATATCAATGAGAAAATAATGTTTTTACACGAAAATTTAAATCAACAAAAGCAATAGTGGAGTAGCAACTTTAACAATCTCCTGGTGCAAATTCTAATGGACAAGCAAACAAATAATGGAAATCATCATTTCTCCAACTTAAGGTTCTGGATATCAGATATCTTGACCTTAAACGTAAGAAAAAACCTTACGAACTCTTGTATGATATCCATGGAAAAACCTTAGCAAATTCTCTAAATTATGCAGTCAAAATTACCTCCCTTCCTTGAATGTTTGGTCAAAATTGTGAACTAATCATCAACCACATACGCTTAAAATTTTTATCTAGTCATTTATTCATTTTAAGACTATAAATTGATATTGATTATTTCAGTTGGGGTATTTTTAAGTTTTATGAGGTTCATCAAACCTTTTGCTAATTTAGTGATTAGTAATAACACTTGGGAGGATGATGTCTTGAGTTCGAGACATAACAAGAATTGGTGAAATGCCACTGTTGATCCTAGATGACAGGATTATAAGAGGGGTTAGGGAAGCCATCGGGTGTAAAAAGAGAAGTCGTATGAGGTTCATTATTATTAAAAATGGGTTTGGACCTAACTTACCCAAAAGCTAGTTTAAGAGGGAAGGATTGCGGCCAAGTCCATATATATTACAATTTCTCTTTGCAAAGGATCGATGTGGAATTCTCAATAAACCCCCTCACTGGTAGGACTGGACATCTATCCATTTTTAATGAGGTATCAGAGCCATAGTGTAGTATTTTATGTCGATGTTAGGTATTCGTATTTGTATCACCCTCTCGGGCATGAGGGCGTGTGTTGATAATCCCACATTGACCCTATGAAACACTTCAAACTCCATTTTTCTTGTTAATGATCAGTCTTCTTCCGCTCCCTTGCCTTGAAAGGCGTATCAATTGAACTTATTTAATCAAAGGATTTATCTAAAGGAGTAGTTCGGACCAAATATATAAATTATATACATAAAATCTTAAACAAATCGAAAGAGATAATGATAATTACTTCATGACGAAGTACCAACGTTTTTTCCATAAATATATATATATATATATATATATTGGAATTAAAATAAAACAAAGAAAATTCCTGCAATATTAAATGTTTACTTGTGATACAAGTTGAAGATAGTTTTTTTTTCAATGGTAAAGATTGTTTGACTTATAATTTAAAACCCCAATTAATATGATTTTTGAAAGTCTTGTTTAAGATAACTAACACCGAAGTAATTATATATATTGGCTCTCTGTAAGACCGATCAGGACATTAAACATGAAGTTTAACAAGGCTACCATTTTCCTTCTTCTTCTTGTCTTCCTACATTCAGCTCAATACGTTCCAGTTGTGTTTCCAACGAGGATTTTACAAACTTTCGGTGAGTTCAATTCCTGAATTCCTTATTTAATGCAGACATGCTGTCAGATCTTGTCGGTAAATCATCCTAATTCTTGCGAATTAATGCAGACATGCTGTCAGATCTTCCGGAGATGAAGCCCGGCCATCCACATGATCGCCCAATACATCCTGACCCGCCTTGCTGGCATTGTTTACCGTAGATATGATGATTCTCGTCTAATTAGCGACTTGACTGCATGTTTACTTGCCAGATTAGTGCAAATTATTGCTTGTTTAAACATTAATAGAGCAAGTGCTTCAGTCCACCTTGATTCCATCGAAAGTAATCCTCCAATTAAGTGGTCTTAGTCGCAATCCTTTCATGTATGCTAATTAATGTTTTTTCGGGATACATTTTTCTATTTAAGTTGTATGGATTATAATAGCTACTAGCTACATCGATTTATTTCATGGATAAATCAATGGATTATAGGATCATTTTTGTGGATTAAAATTTTATTCTTGAATAATCATATAATTGATTAAATAATATTTTTTGGAAAAGGACACATTTGACATTCTTAGCATTTTCAATCTCCTCAAGACAAAACTCTCTAATCAATTGATTAAATTGCGGGGGTCACATATAAACAATACAAAAAAAAAAAGAAAAGAAAATAGTGCAAGTTTGAAAAAAAGATTATTATGAAAAGTGTAATACAATAATCCTCAAAATGTCACAACAAAAATTCATAAAAAAAGATATTCGGGGGATTGAAACTGCCACAAAATTTAGTATTATGAAAATTTTTATTCAAACTACAGCAAAATGCCATATTTTCTGAATATTCCTACATTCAACGTAATCAAGCTCTTTGAGCTTAATCTGCAAAGTCATCAATATCATCATCATTGTTCATCAAATTAGCCCTTCAGGAGAAGGGAGTTTAATCAAGTCAATAGTCAATTCTTTAGAAGGAAGAACTTTGTTTAGGTCGAGAAAGATCTTACTTGGAGGGAGTCCAAGATTGAAGAAGTTACAAGGGGACTAGTAATTAGAACCTGTTGATTGAATTCACAATAATTCGATCAGTTTTGTAAAATCATTGTGTAAAGTATTCTTTCATATTTCCAAGTTGTTTATTTTTTATTTAACAAGTTACTAATTTAAGTTACAACAGTGAAAAAAATTATAATTCATAAGTGGCATCTAACTTGGCCAAACACACATGCAAGTGGTGTCAGAGCGAATTCACAACAAACTGTTGTACACACAGTAAGTGTGGATCATTGAGAGTTAGATGCAATGAGTTCAAAAGCAAATACCTCATCAAATCAACCACTTCTCATAGATGTAAATTACTCATACTGAAAAGCTAGAATGGAGGTTTACATCAGTGCACAAGGTGAACTTGCTTGGGTAGCCGTCAAACGAGACTGGACACTACCAACTTAAATTGCCACTGATAGTGTATTTTCTAAAGAACAAGATGACTCAGAAATGAAACTGTACATGGGCAATACTCAACCATTGAAAGCTATTTTCAGTGCAGTTGATACTAAACAATTCAAACACATTTCCACTTGTAGAATTGCTAAAAAGCATGGGATATCTTTCAGGTTGTACATGAAGAAACCGGTTCTGTTAGATCTTCAAAGTTGCAACAACTGACTAGCAAATTTGAAGAATTCAAAATGGCAGATGATGAAACTATTGCATCATTCACCAGCAAGCTGAAGAAACTTTCCAACCATTCATATCAACTTGGTGAACCATGGAATGATGTTAATATTGTCAAAGGGACGTTCAAAGTCACTACTCTAGAAGAAGCCAAGGAAATCAAAGCTATCAAACTCGAACTTATCTGATCACTTCAAAAATATTAGATGATTGACACTACCATAGAAAAGAAAGACAAAGTAGTTTCATTATTTGGTAAAGATGCAACCATCACTACTGATTATGAAGTTAAGAAATATGAACCTGGACAAATAGCAATGATGACTAAAGACTTCAAACGATTCTTGAAGAAAAACACCAGAAATTGAAGATTCAAAAAGGTGAAAATTCAAAAGGTGAAATCAAAAGGTTTGCTTAGGCTAGTTAGATTGACCTATGAAGCAAATCTTCATCAACAATCTCTTTATTTGGTATACCATTCAATATCATAACCAAAAGTAATTGACGGCCAATGTGTAGTCACTCATGAACCCTAAGACGGATCTTAATAAAAACTCACCGATAAGATCAATTTGATATTTCAAGTTTGTCTCTCAAATGGAATTCATGTTTTCATTGATTCAAAGATGTATCTTTAAGATCGAAGATAAGAAAAGGATCCATATATAGTACTTCTAACCTAGTAATTCATTCTAAGGGTCCAAAGACAAGTTAACCTTTATTACTTAGTCAAAACCGCATGAAGAAACCAAGAAAATAGCATAAAAGACACTCCAAATAGTAACTAATAGGACCAGAGGATGTCCAAGGACATAAGGCAACACCAACAACCCTCAAAAGTTTTGTTGAATGCAGGTATGCTGACTGAAGCTTGCAGCAGCACCCTAAGGTGGCACCAATTGGCACACTTGTGCTTTCTTTGTTCGTTTCACTTTTCCTGTGGTTGCCTTCTTGTAAGGCTTCTCCAAGTTGTTTTCCAAGACCTTCATAGCTACTTCCACTTGAATTCATCAGTGTATTGTCCTCTAAACCTTGGATTGATAATACATTCCATATATTCAATTCTTCCTTATTGCCAATCAAGCTGAACTTCCTTAAGGATGGGCTCAAAGTCAAGTTGATTTTCTTTCTTTCGTAGGAATGTGACAAAAGCCTTGTTCACCTTTGAAGCACATGTAATTTTTATACGCACATGAAGCATTGTAGGAGCTTGGCCTCCATCAAACACTTCAGGTGATGTAACACCATACAAGTCATTCACTACTAGAAGAAGGAAAGACAAAGCATAACAACTAATGACTTCATCACCAATATACTATGCATGTAGAGAAACAAGATAACTAACTAGAGTATGCAAAGACGGAAGGTTGGCAAAATGATAGAAGTCTTCAAGGCAAAGCAGAATACAAAGAGTAGGTAGCTTATTTCTCATTTGTTGTAAATTATGAGATCATTTGGTACTTTGACAGTGGGTGTTTAGGTCATATGACAAATAACAAAGCTTTTTTGTCCAACTATACAACGATAATCTGGGCATGTTACAATTGGAGATGGAGCTCAAAAAAGGTAATTGGTTGTGAAACTATTCTTTTTAAGGCATTCTGACTTTACAAAAAGTACTTTATGTTTTTGGAATGAAAGCTTTGATAAGTATCAGTTAATTATGTGATCAGAGTACAACGTGAAGTTTCAAGCAAACACTTTGTGGTTGAAAAAATGACAATTATGTTTTAACTTGAGTTAGAACTACTAATAATTTTTATAAAGTTGAAGTGATATATAATAGTTTCTTGAGTAGCTGCATGCTCAATGAACTTTAAGTTGCAACAGATTGACGTCAAAACAGCATTCCTGAATGGATATCTCAATGAAGAAATATTTGCTGAATAACTTGAATGATTTGAGAACAATGAATTCCCTCAACATGATTACAAGGTTAGAAAAGCACTGTATGGGCTCAAACAGGCACCTATAGCCAGGTATGAGGAATTGGCAACATATATCAAAGAGGAGAAGCTGATCAGAAGTTGTTTATCAAGAACACGAAAGGTCACATCATAATTGCACCAGTGTATATGGATGACATTGTGTTTTGATCAGCTTCAACATAACAAGTAGAAGAATTTGTTGACCTCATGAAGAAAGAATTTGAGATGAGTATCAGTGGTGAGTTACACTTATATTTTGGATTACAAATTAGAAAATTTGATCATGGCAAATTTATCTCTCAAACTAAGGATGTTGTGAATCTCCTTAAAAAGTTTTAAATGGAAGTTCTAAGCATGTCAGGACACCAATGGGAGCTAATAGAAAATTGATCGAAGATGATGCTAGTAAACCTATTGATCAACACTACTATAGGATCATAATTGGAGGACTTTTCTGTCTTATTGCAGCTAGGTATATCATTTATTGTTATTGTATGCAGTCATTACCAATCAAATCCAAAATCACATCTCAAAGCTGTGAAAAGAATTCTAGGGTATGTGAATTCTACTTCAAGTTATGAAATTCTATTCATTATAAACACATGTCAGTACTTGGTTAGATAAACATTGGGTGGGAAATGGAGATGATAGAAAAGCACATCTGGTTAATGTTTCATTCTTGGTAACAACTTGGTGTCATGGTATAGCAAGAAGCAGAGTTGGATTTCTCTTTCAACAGCTAAGGGAGAATATATTTCCTCAATAAGTTGTACACAACTTATCTGGATAAAGCAAATGACTGAAGATTATGGAATTTCACAAAAAGAAGTAATTATGTATTGTGATAACAAAAATGCAAGTGATATTTCAAGGAATCTAAAGCAGTAGTCTAGGACCAAACACATTGACATTTATCATCTTTTCATAAGAAAGTCCTTCGAGAGGATTGTTGTTACAACATCAAAAAAGCTAATAATTTCACAAAGCCATCAGACGATACTCTTTTTGAAGAGTTTCTTGGAGAACTTGGATTGTCTCCCATTTGATGGGGCAAACCAGTGATTGATTCCAGATGTATGTTTTATCAATTTGAAAAAAAAAGAGAAAAAACAAAAAATATGATGAAGAGACATGATAGTTGAAGGTTCAAATGGTAAACTGAATTTGAATTGGCACACTGTTAAGATCCTTGGAGTCACTCAAATAGAGATAATGAGATTCAAGGACGAATCCTTTTAAGCAAGGGGAAATGATGAAATCCTAGGAGCCAAGGCTTCTAAACTCGAGAGTTTAAGTAAACTCGTTCGAGGTTAGGTAAACTCGAACCGTAAACTCGAATCGTAAAATCGTGGAGTTTATATTCTAATTAAATATATATATATATAATATAATAAATAATTTATATAACATCATAATAAAATAAATATCTCATCCTAATAAATAAAAGAAAATAAGTCTAAAATCCAATTTAATCAATTCCAAATAAAATAATAATAAGTTAATAACTTTTACAAAATTAAAATCAGTGCAATGTTATTTAAAACATTAAAACACACAAATATAAATTACAGAATCAAAACAAAGGAAATCTTTAAATACAACCATCAATAATAAGCAATGGACAAACAAAATCAATTTCCATTTCCCACTCAACTGTAATCTCTTTTATATATTATTCAAGTCATGATATATTGGAAGATTCAGAACATGCATAAGAATTTAACTATTCACAAATCACAAGTCTTCAGGCAACTGGACAAGCATAAATTAGAAGTGCGTGGTCTTTACCTACTCTGCGGAATGCAGATAAAAGTTACCAAAGGAATAAGGATGAAATCTGAAACTGAAAGCAAAATTCTGATCTAAGGAATAAGATGAAAGCTGAAGCTGAAACTGAAACTGAGCAGTTCAACTACAAACTCTAGTTTCTCCGATAGCGTTCAAGTTGGCTTCTTCTGGCGGCGCTCAAGCTGAAACTGAAACTGAAACTGAGCAGTCCAAACTCCAGCTTCTTCTGGCGGCGTTCAAAACTGCTCCAGCTTCAACTAGTTCCACCAAAGCCGTTGTGTGAAGATGAAGATTTGAAGAAGCTTTATAAAGTTCTTACCTTGCTGTTCTAGCAATTGAAGAGGGCCAAGCAGCTACTTGTTGCTACCGGTTCAGTGACTTCAGGCTACTGGACAGAAATGGCTCGAGCCATTTTCACAACACAAGTCCCAAAAACCCCAAATTAGATGATTAAACTGGTAATGGGTTTTACTATTAGCTGGTTGGGCAGGTTCAATGGGTCAGGCGAAGAAGAACCAAACATGAACAGTAAACTCGGTCAACTCGGAATTCTGTCGATTTTACTTACAAAAGCGATTTTGAAACATTTTTACTCGTTTATATGGTATAAGATCGTAAAGTCGTACGATTTTAAGAGTTAGAGCCCGATTTTGACAACCATGCTAGGAGCAACTCAAGGTTGATTGATGTTCATCCATGCCATCATGGGAAGTTCTTTTTTAAAGACATCAATCACGGAAGAATTAGGGCATGCAAATTTCAACAATTCAAGTTCAAGAATAAATGAATGTAATAGAAAATACAACAAACTTGAGCTTGAAGCCATTGATGAAAACCGTAAAGTCTAAGAAAGAACATGGAGACAAGGAACTAAGGAAATTACTCCACATTTGAATAGCTTGATTCCATGCCTCAATCATTTTAAGGAAGCATGGAATGAAAGGAACGAACAAGGCTACACAATGGAGAGTTCAAAGTCAAAGAAAATGTAGAAGAATACCTCCTATTCGGCCTGTGCCATGCTTGATCCGGCACTAGCCAGGCCTCCACAAGCAGCACTATTCTTCCGGAAGGCATCTGGTGCCATTCCAGTTGTTTTTCCCATGCTAGGCTACTGTAATCAAGCCCCGGCTACAAGGTTCCAGCAGCATTTCAATTTTGTTTTTCTCCTGGGTCTTTGCTTGTAGTTTAAGGTCTTATTTGCAATTAATTTCCAACTTTGTTTAATTAGTTTTTGGCTTATAAAATCCTTCGTTCTTGTATTCCAAAAATGATTAGTAACATCATGCAATCAAATTGAATGTGAAGAAAACTTGTTCCCTATAACTTTGAGTGCCTAATTCCAAGACTTGGTTTTGAAGGTGAGATTGTTTCAACAACTCTTTTATTGTTCTTGAAGAATTACACTATTGCTTTCAATTACTTAGATTAGGATATTGAATAGTCTTCCAATCAAGAGGATGATTGATGAGAGTCATAGGTCATTCGAACTAATTCGAAAGAAACCTAGATGAAATCCTATCTTCAGTGCGATTTCGACCTACCCGCCACAAAAGGTGTCAAGGAGAATCACATCATAAATTGGTATTAGAGCTTTAGGTTCTTCATCTTGGTTTGATCATCTTTATTTGCTTTCTTGTTTGATTACGTCGTGATCATATTTTTCTTCTTTGAAATCGTATGATCATATGTTTGTTTGTGTTTGATCGTTTTATAATTTATCCTGATATTTTCTTATGATCAATTTGTAACCAAGCCTGAGGCCAGAAATGAGGGCTAGTTCTATTTGTTAAGTGTTTGTCATAAAACTGCCTATCTCCCTGCAAAGCAAAATAAAAATTTTGTGACAAAAAATAGTGACCAAAAAATTTGAGCTTGGAATTCTTCTGCTTATTGATCAATATTTAATTGAAAAACGTGGTTGAATACTTTTGCTCATTCCTTGTGGAATTTTGAAATCAAAAGAGTCTTGAAATCATATTGATATAGGAAGAAAAACTTGATGACATTGTTTGAAATCCAGGTATTTGTTCTATAACTTGATTTGAATTGAATGACCTTTCTTAAAACTCTTTGACTCTAATTTGTCGAGCAACTCTTGACAATAGCAATGAAAGTGGACTCCTTAAACAATATGAAGGTCTTCTTTCTTACAAGATGCATCATCCTTGAGAAGCTAAGTA
>JAWZTD010024271.1:0-17162 GCA_035221335.1 Echites panduratus
ACTCTAACTAATCCAAAAATAAACCATAGATAAAATCCTTTCTTCTTGGTGTGGTTTGTGTGTTTGTTTGATTGCTTTACAAAAGCAAGAATCACATCAATGAACAAAACAATTCAATATAGGGTTGTGATGTAAACACTCCCAAATGCTATGAACACACAACCAAATATTAATATGTACCTTTTTTCTTTATTAAGAAACAACCCCAATTTGTGTGTTTTTCATACAACTCATTTCTCATTTGATGTACAAACAACCCACTCATTTAGTGTACACAAAACCCACTTTGCAGACAACCCCTACACACAGCCCCATTCTTTTCCCTCTACAGCACTGACCAGCATGACCGGCATCGACATGGACAACCAGGATGACCAACGTTGTCAACATTGACATCACCTCAAAATCGCACATGTTTTAAGCTTTTTTTTTTCTTTTTTGAATGAAGTTCGGAATGGAACAAAATTTCAAATGAAGAAAGAAGTTTGGACTGAACTTTAATATATACTTTGAGCTTTCTGTGATAATGTGTGAATTCTCAAAAAAAATTTTCAAAAGATTTTTTGGAGGCTGGAATGGCATGGCCCCTGAGCTTGCAGGCAATTATATGATGTGGTTACTTCAATTCTTCTACCTTTTATATTGGTCTTCTTCGCTTTTGTATACTTTGTCTATTGTCATCATACTAGTCTCCATAATTTTTTTTGTTCTCTTTTCCATTTCAATTTCTCATTGGAATTTTGATAGGAGTATAGCTTAGTGGAGATCTTACAAGTACACTATTTGAAACTTGCTTATGTTAATGAGGGATGATTAGTAAAAATTGTGAAAGCTTTGGAAAGTATGTGTTGTAATTAAATCTATACAAGGGAAGGAAGGAAGACAAATGCATACCGAGGATGCAATATGCTTTACTTTTCCCTACTATACCATATAATTTTGGGACTGTATCTCTCGAATGCAACTTTGAACATACCTTTTACTGATCAAATTTGCTTGCTACAATATTCAAATTAGTTTTCATTAGTCTCAAGAATATTCAAATTAGATAATTTTAATTTTACTTTGTCTTCTTTGGATAATTTTGGAACATCAAATAATTACTGTAAAGTTTTAGCACCTTCTGGCCAACTGAACTGTAAAATTTCAGCACTCTATGGCCAACTTCTTTCATAGCAAGTCTTCACTAGTTTGTTGACTACGTATGGGATAGGAAAAAAAACAAACTTAAAATTTTATAGTCATTTGGCCATGCAGATGCATTGTGAGATTCCATTATGCTTCCAAGTCCTTTATCTAGCACGTTTTGATTAATTGTGGATTGAAAATTTTTTTAACAAGGTTTCTTGGTGTGTGTTGTGAGGAAGAGTGAGTGCAACAATGTTTTGTGTATTCATCAAAATAGATTTTGTATGAAATGGGTTGTTTGTTTATCAATTTCTGTTCAGGTTCTTTTTTTTTAATACAAAAGGATAGTTTTGTCATTTCAACACTAATAAAAAAACTACATCAAAAATTAGTGTGCAAACATTAGGTCCCTACAATATATTGATTGTGAAGAAAAGTGATAATGTACAAATAAATCATAATCCATCAAGATGTTCAAGTTTATGATTTGGTCGGTAGAATCCTCATTTTCCTAGAAATATTGCAATGAGCATGAGAAAAGTTAATCCTCAGGGCAAAAAAAGAGACATAAAAATAAAATGGCTGAAGAATAACAATATAAAGGAACTGAACTATACTTATTAAATGAACTCTGTTTTGACAACTTTTGTTACTGTCGACACTTCTAGATTTATCTTTGAACTCCCTTTTTATTCAACAAATTTAAAGGATTCATCCAAAAATTTTATGTCCCATGCTCCAAACAATTTCTCAAACAACCCGTAAAAATATTCAAACAAGTGATTTGAATGAGAAAAATACCCAATTTATAATTTGCCTAGTATGCATAGAGATACCTGAAGAAAGTTTGGAAACATCAAGTGCAGTGCTTACAGAAGATAAAGCCCGAAAATAAAAACTGATCCCTCCATATTTCAATATAAGAAAGGTATTCAAATACAACCCGAATGTGGTAATGCCTAACTGAAAATCAATCCCTAATACCTTCTTCATTCTATGTTCTTTATGCATTAGGGTAAACTACATTGTAAACAAACTTCAAAAATGGAACAACAAGCTATCAGAAGAAAAACATGGTAAAATATCATGTTCATCATATTAGAAGACCCAGTTAGTTGAATGATATGTCAAGAGTTCTAAGAAGAACCAAAGAAGGTAGAGAAAGCTCAAAAATGTCAAATTGTATTCAATAATAATCAGATGTAAGTAGTCTTTCAATAGAGTAACTATTTAAAATAATATAAGTTGCCTCACAATTCTCTAACAAGAATTAAGTAAGCAATTTATGAATTATAATTAAAATAAACTATCTAACTTGAAAACAATTCAAATAAAGATTAGGAATACTATAGAAAAGTTTCCTAATCAAAATATGATTAAAACAATTAAAACTAATAAAGAAAACAAAGTAGAAAATTGAATTTTCGTGGTTAAAACAATTGACCACAGTTCTTTAAAATGTTCTACCAGTTTCAGGAAGGAATTTGACTGGAGCAGGTTACTCCACCTCCTGTGTTTAACACCCAGTTTGGCTTTGTTTCGTCCAGCTCCGATTAGTGAACCGATTTTTGGACTGGTTGTTTTCTATCCCCCCTCATTTTTGCATCTATTTTGCTCTAAATTTGTCATCCAAGATTTCTTCTATACAAGAAAATATTTTATAACTTCATTCCCTTCTTTCGACTCATTTGGAGCTTCTAAACAATGTTCTTCATCACATTCTCAGATGAATCGAATCAACAATTCTCTTAGCCTATTTACCTTAGAATGTGTGCTTGAAACTTGAACAATTCTAGCAAAAGCCAACACTTCTAGTGCTTCTTTGATCTCCATTGGTATGGATCCTAGATTTAAGATTTTAGGTTTTGAGACAGGTATTAACTACTTATACCAATTGTACCTCCAAATTACAGGAAAGCTTCCATGGCATGTCAAAGCAGAGAAAACGACGATGCACTTGAAGGCACACTTGGATGTTTTATTTTCATCTTACCAAGATCAATCTACAACTCTATCAACAACCATGGATCTACCATGACCAAGTAGTCCATCATTATCCGACTTTGTCATGATTGGCACATTATGTTTCGACTCTACTGATTTCAACCGTGGCAACGGAAAGTGTCTTCAGTGAAAGCAGTCAAAGACTCAGCAAATCAAAAAGTGCCATGGCATCAAACACATTGAAAACTCTTATTTGCCCTTTATATTTAGTCCAAATCTATATTTAGTCCAAATCTTTATCATTATGATCCTAAAGTTAAAAAGGGGTTTGATATGACCCCTAATGAGCCCACTTAGGTGAAATCCAACCCGTGTCAACAGCCAAAGCTGGTCAATATTGTAATTTCTATATAGACAATTTGCTTTTTATTTCTTTAGTTAAAAAGGAGGGATTTTTGAAATTTCTCAATTCTTTCCATTTAATATGAAATTTTATCTTTAAAAGAAAATGAATAAAAGAGATTTAAAAAAATGGATGTAAAAAAAAATTTTCAATTTGGGAAAAAAACTAAAGCAAAGGAAAAAGGAAAATAAATAAATGTAAATAAACGAAGAAAGATAAAATATATTATAAATAAATAAATAATCATAGATATTCAATTCAATTTAATTTTATCCATATCCATTATCTAATCATGTTCTCATTTTCAAGGGAAGGCAAGGCATGTCATGGCTTTATGATGTGGGTATGTAGGAAGGAATGTGCTTTGCATAGGTAACACGAGCCCATTGTGCCACACAACTGTAACAAAAGAAAAGAAAATGTTAGATTGATTGTAATTAAATTCAAATTCAAACTGTAAAGTTTATGCTGAAAAGTATGTAGGTTAGAAATTCTGTCACTAATTATTATGCTTGGACGATTTCAATTACAAACAAACTCAGAAATAATTTTTCAAAGAATCTAGTAAACATAGCCCATTGATTGGATTGCCTAATACATCTGACATTTCAAAAGATTAAAACATGGGCGGAAGATTGGTATGTTTAGTTCCCAATATTAGTAATCTTGGTATATACGGTCCCAAATTATTATTTTTTACTTTTAAGGACTCTAAAACTTTTTTAAATTGCAATTTTGGTCCTTTTTCACATTTTTTATGTAACTCCAACACTTTTTAGGATCCATAACTATCAAATTCTGAAATTTTGAAAACTAACTCACGAATTTTCCACTTGATTTTCTCCAGAAGTTAGCCTTAAAAGTAAAAACAAAAAATTGGGACATATTCAACAATAAATCAAAATTTAAACTTGGGGCATTTTGTCCTCACATATTAATTTTATATATTCGTATTTTAGAAACAATATATATTCAAAATTATATTTAACATATCTATAATTTTTAAAGATTTTTTTCCATACATGAACTTTATATCCCTATTATTTTATTTAATTTAACTATAATAATACCAAAAATTAGTAGAGGAGTTAAGATTAGAAATAAAATAAAATACCTTATGCACTAAAAATATTAAAATGAATGAAATTTATTATAACACAAAAATAAAATAAAAGACTCGGGACATAATTCTTATAATAAAATAATTATTATAGACTAAAGATATCTGACTTCCATATTATTATAATTAAAAGTTGTTTTAATTAAATAAAATAATTAGGTTATAATGTTCATGTACACAAAATTTTTTTAAAAATTATAGATATGTAAAATATAATTTTGAATATATATACATAAAAGTTATTTGTATGATTTATTGTAAGATTATATTTAATACTTGAGAAGAATTTTACTGAAAAATATATATACGATTAGAGCGAGAGAAAAACTTTTTTGCTTTAAATATTTAGACAATATTTCCAAACTGATATTAGTAATATTGCATCGATGCAGACTAAGATTTGTCAAATTGGGACAACCATAGGCAATCGAACAAACTCTAGAGTCAGTTTGATTAGTAAAATTTGCAATGGGAAGACAACAATATACTCCTGCAAATTAGTAAAATCTTTCAACAATCCCAAGTGTATGTTTTCTTATATCATATTTAGCACCGTAGAGAAGGAGGAAAAATTAAATTTAAATTCAGAGCTTATCATATGATTTCATAAAATTTTAACAACACTTCAGTTATCTAAAGGACAGCAAAGAAGCAAAAATCCTTGATGTTAGACATACAACAAATGGGGGTGAAAAAATGCATTAAGGAAATTCAAAAACTGTAGGTACCAGTAAAGTAGCAGAAGAACTGTAGCAGTAGATTATGAAGAACAGCTTGAAAACTCCACTGAATTGAGTGAGTATTCAAAGAAAAGCAAAGAGAAAACGTCAGACACAATGAAGAATGCCAGTGACATAATCAAGAATGAAGGAAATCCAAATGCTGCAGGTACCAATGGATTAACAAAAGAATTTCCTGTCATAGAGTATCAAAAACTTGCTGTAACATCCTGTGAGGTGCTTGATATTTGCTGCTGAATAGAAAAAATATTTGCAATCAGAATGCACTAATCAAATTGATAAGACCAGCAACTTGCACAAGAGTTTGCAACATAGATGTTAAAGAATGAAAGAAATGTAGAAGGAGCAGATACCAACAAGTTAGGAGAAAAAGTAAAGTAAGCCCATTGCAGAAAATAAAACAATCTTTTATCTCATACATCTCTACTTCAGTATGAAATTTGTTAGAAGACTCTGGTTCAAATCCAAATGAGAGCAACCAAACAGGAAACCTACAAGGAATTCAAGAAACAAGAAAAAATTTAGCCATAATGGATACGATTTTGCAAGAAAAAGACTCAGAAACTAGAAGGCTAAAAATAATTTCAACCCATCAACTGCACTGCCCAAAACTTCTAAACTCAATGCAACCTATGATCAGTTGGCATATATCGTTGTGCATTTTCAAGGTAGGAGAGAAGTTAGTGTCAGTTTCTCCATAACTTAGGGTGTGTGCTGAAACAAAATACTCTATAATATCTCCTTTATTTGAATCCGAAGAGGATTCAAGCATCTTTAACTTCAACATTCATATAAACATCATTACAGAAAATTTGACACAGTGGCAACTAATTACATGAGAACCTAATTAGAGTAGAATCCATGATTTAATGCAACAAAAAAAAATTAATAGAGAAATTAAAAGCATGGATAAGTGTGTAAATAGTTTATTATGACAAAAATTGAATACTGAAACTCAATTTAGAAAAATGAAACAAAAAACTCAAGAAGCATATGAGAAGAATTTGTTTCAAATCCAATTGAGAGCAAGTAACAAAAACCTGCAAGAGCATATGAACAAGAACATATGACTTCAAGGAAGAAGATGGCAATTCACACTGAGGAAACATGAGCACTGAAGTTGATTTTTGATTAAATGGAAAGATAACAACGGGTTATATTTCCCTAGGTTTCAAATTCTCATAATTGAATGGTTATATTAGATTATAGAAACTGAAATTCTAGCAGGGATGAGAAACCCAAAACCGACATCCTGTAATATTGAAACAAAAAAAAAATGACTGTCGCTAATTTTATGAAAACATAAGGCATTTGTCAACGGATTACTGACAGTTGTCTGTATTTTTGATAAAAAAAAAGAGAGAATACTTACTGGTCGAGGGGTGAGGTCACTAGTTTTTTCCTTCTCTATCTTCACATTTAATTTCATTAGCAATTAATAGCTCCAAAGTGCTATATCCAGAGACTGAAAGGTCTGCAATTAAGCATAGAAGTGAAGATTCAGAGGCCAAAGGTACAAGCGAATCCGCTACCTCTGGTGAAGAAGTAAAAGAATTCATAGTGTCTGAAGACAAACCACCCATACAGGCAGTCAATGAAACTAGTGAGCCTCATAAAAAGGATGAAACAATTGCAAAGGAAAAATACAAATGCATTAACCCTCTTAGAGCATGAAAGTCATCGTTATTCACCAAATGAATACACACATGTAATACAGAAAATGAAAAGAAAAGAATGTACATCTGGAAATGCAAGAAGATCATGCAGAAGACGTATTAATTCTATTCCCTGTATATTTCGAACATGAAGAGATAAATACTAAGGAGAAAACATAAACAAATCACCACAAAATTCAGACAGAATCTACACGAGGGAAAAGCCAAAGCAAAATGTAGGAGTTCAGAAAATGAGAGAAAGGAAGAACAACTAAGAATAAATTCTCAAAACTACAACAAATACATATATAAAGGTTTTTGGGGTTTTGGGAACACGCCAAAGTTCAACTATAAGATAATCAAAAGTTGGAGCAGGAACCAACTGTAAAAAGAACTGTTGGTTGGGAAAGAGAAATAAGAAATGCATTTGATTCCAGTGTTTTACAATAGGTAAAAGGACAGAAAATGCAACAAAAGACATGAATTCAATTCTTGAACACAGAGAAACTCCAGAATCAAAAGTTAATGAGGTACCTAAGCAAGAAATATGGAACAATGAGAGATATTTAGCCAGATCTACAAACGAAGGCAAAAACAGATTATCTAACAAACTTTGGGACAGAGCCATCAAGTGGAGAAGAGAAACTATTACAACTATATTATGGCTAGAAGTTAATCCACAATCAAAGACAGTTGAAATATCTAAGTTAACAAAACATTCATGCTAAACAGCAAGTTCAGGGAATCAAGATGTGTTACCTTTATAGCCCCTCCTTTTCCTGGTATAACAACTTAAATTTACCTTACTAATCTTTAAACACAAAGATAAAAGAAAGATGAGGCTTGTGGAGGAACTTGCCAAGCCTCCATTAAAGAATAGAAGGAACCAAGGAATGTCGAGCAAACAACCAGAATATAAGGAAGAAGATGACAATTCATCCTTTGGAAATAAGGAAAGTAAAGAGATTTTGAATGAAACACAAAGATAATTAAGCTTCACGTTTCCTTAGTAAATCTCGTAAAGTATGCTTCTACTGGATGATAAGAAAATAAACTGCAGACATATTACGTTTCACTGAACCTCTACTTCCAAAACCTATTTAGTGTGCATGAATACATAGATTATGTATATTCGGTTAATATGTCACTAGAAGAAGGTTCAACTGAAAGAATGAAACATAGATCCTACGTTATATAAAACTATGATAAGAAAAACCAAAACCAATCAATAGACTAGACAATTTGTTATCTGAAGGGAACTTTAAAAGCACCTCACCCAGAGTGAACGACGTAACTCCAGGAGAATGTAAAAAGAAGAATTAATAGAAATCAAGGAATTTGTAGGTAAACTAGAAATCTTCAAAAAGAAACAAGATGACATAGAAAAAATTTTGATTTCATATTCACAAGAACTTTTGAATGAGAATTTATAGATACACCATGGAAAAAAAAATTATCTCCTTATAGTTGAAACATAATCAACACAAGAAGTGAACACCAAAGCACGTGAATGCCGAAGCACTAAGAAGGTGCTTAGAAGATGATGAAAAGCTACAAAAAGTTGATGTTTGTACAAATTCCAAGTACATATATTTTATTGCTATTTAAAAACCAAAATCCTTAATCGTCACCTAATTTTATGAATAGAAACTGTCATTTATATCAATTGTTGATGAATTACTAACCTTCAACAAAATTGTCATTTTTTCTTATGACACTTAATGTCATTGGCAATACTGGACAACAGACTAAAGTGCTATCTCTAGAGATTGACTACGGTTATGCTCAATAAAACATAGACAACAAATATTTGGAAGTTTACCACACAGAAGGCGAATTCATGGTGTCAGAAGATAAATGGTACTTCTGCCCAATCTCCCATATCTTGTAGTCAATTAATGTTTCTCCAATAGACAGACAAAAGATTTGCACAGACAAGGAAATCAAAATGATGAGGTTGGAATGAATCTAAAATAGGAAAGAAATCTAAATGCTGCAATTATGGATAGACTAGATAATTCATCATGTAATACCATTATACAAAAACCAAGGATCAGTTATAGATAGTTTAAATAAAATACTTTGTCAGTTGATTTTGTTTGAAGAAAAGGTCATGTATAAATTTTAGATGGGGAACTAACCTTTAAGAAAATTGTATGTCTTTCTGGGAAAAGAAATTACTTACAGTGTAAAAGAATGAACTCACCAATTGTTGCTTTTTGGGAAAAGAAAATGTCGAAGGATCTAGTCTCCAATTATTCTAGTCTTCATCAGGACACTTGAGTTCATTGACCTTATAGGATAATAGCACCAAAGTTCTATATCAAGAAAGATTCAAAAGTTTACAATACAAGTAGCATTGTTGTAGTTCTAGTGAACCTAATTAGAGTAGAATCCATGATTTAATGCAACAAAAAAATAATAGAGAAATTAAAAGCATGGATAAGTGTGTAAATGGTGTATTGTGAAAAAAATTGAATACTGAAACTCAATTTAGAAAAAGGAAACAATAAACTCAAGAAGCGTAAGAGAAGACTCTGTCTCAAATCCAATTGAGAGCAAGTAACAAAAGCCTGCAAGAGCATATGAACAAGAACATATGACCTCAAGGAAGAAGACGGCAATTCACACCGAGGAAACATGAGCACTGAACGGTTTTATTTCCCTATGTTTCAAATTCTCATAATTGAATGGTTACATTATATTATAGAAACTAGATTCTGACAGGGACGAGAAACCCAAATCCGGCATTGTGCAATACTACAAAAAAAAAAACAAGAAGAAGAAGAAGAAGAAATCAATATCAAGAGTTTAAAGACTGTAGCTAATTTTACGAAAACAAAGGGCATTTGTCAATGGATTACTGACCTTTGTCTGTATTTCTAGAAAAAAAAATGAATACTTACTATGCCGAGGGGTCAGGTCACTAGTTGTTGCCTTCTCATCCTCACATTTAAATTCATTAGCAATTAATAGCTCCAAAGTGCTGTATCCAGAGACTGAAAGGCAGACAACTAAGCATAGAATGGAAGATTGAGAGGTGAAAGCTACAAGCAATTTGGCTTCCTCTTGTGAAGAATTAAAAAATTCATAGTGTCTGAAGACAAACCACCCATACAGGCAGTAAATGAAACTAGTGAGCATCATAAAAAGGATGAAATACAAATGCATTAACCTTCTTGGAGCATGAAACTCTTCCATATTCACCAAATGAATACACACATGTAACACAGAAAATGAAAAGAAAGGAATGTACATCTGGAAAGGTAAGAGGATCATGCAGAAGACGTAGGAATTCTATTCCCTATATCTTTTGAACATGAAGAGATAAATACTAAGGAAAACACATAAACAAATTACCAATCTACACAAGAGGTGACAGCCAAAGAAAAAGCAGGGGTTCAGAAGATGAGAGAAAGGAAGAACAAGCAAGAACAGATTCTCGGAAATACAATACATACAAAGTTGAACTATATGACAATCAAAAACAGGAGCTGGAACCAATTGTAAAAGAATTGTTTGTTGGGAAAGAGACCTAAGAAATGCATTTGATCCAAGTGTTGTACAAGAGGTAAAAGGACTGAAAATGCAGCAAAAGACCTGAAGTTGATTCCTGAACACAGAGAAACTCCAAAACCAAGTTAAGGAGGTAGCTCAACAAGAAAGATGGAATAATGAGAGATATGGAGTCAGATCTGCAAAAGAAGGCAAAAATAGAATATATAACAAACTTTGGGACAAAGCCATCAAGTGGATAAGAGAAACTATTACTACTGCATTATGGCTAGAAGATAATCCACAATTGAAGACAGTTGAAAAATATAGGGCTGTTAAAACATTAATGCTAAAGAGCAAGTTCGGGGAATCAAGATGTGTTACCTTTATAGCTCTTCCTTTTCTTGGTAAGAACTTAAATTTACCTTACTAATCTTTAAACATAACGACAGAGAAAGATGAGGCTTCTGGAGAAACTTGCAAGCCTCAATTAAAGAATAGAAGGAACCAAGGAATGTCGAGGAAACAACCAAAACGTTAGGAAGTCTAAATTTGCATGTTTGAGTAATAGAGCCTCACCACTGAACCACCCTTAAAAAAAATGATGAATATCAGTTGCTCCTGCTGTGTGTAAACAGTCCTGCATGTAGAACATTCTAAACCTCGCTTAATGAGAGCACCATCATCAATAATAGCATCTAAAGAATGATTTCAGTAGATGAACATAAAGGAATTATGACCTACCTAAATGATAACATGATTGTTTGCAGAAATGAAGTCGTTACCCACTTTGCAGTCATGGACTATATGACATGATCACATAACAATTGTCATCTCCAATAACCAGATTTTGCAAATAACAATAAAAACAGAAATACCATTGTAAAAGATAAAGTTTCATACAGTTTTCTCACTTAGCTTTGTAGATCGGTTGATAGGTTCGTGTTCTTTAATCTCTTCCGTGCCTTCACAGGAAACACTCAAGTAACTACTCTCGTAGTTGCAAATATATAATCCAATTTGAATAACTGTGAGGAACTCTTAACATACAAACGTAACATGAAGGTGTCCAAGAATTAGATAAATTACATTAAAAATGACAGCTTTCAGTAGACTGCGAAGTAGTTGAAAGGATCTTGCACAAATGTTAACACCATACACTTGAGTTGTTTAAAAGAACATCAAGGATCATACAATAACGAAGTGGACAATATTACTCATCAAAACTCATTGCTTAAGAACACACTATTTGCAAAAAAAAAAAGTTACCGCTCATAAGAGTAGATGTAAATTAGAAGTTGCATTACATGATACATGAATTTGAGTGATGTTAACTTAAAAACTCATTATATTCATGAGAATGAATATAATCTTCACAAAGTATACTATTTATATTCATAAAAGTTACTGAAACCATTTATCAACAAATTAAACAATGTATTGTTTGAAGTGAACTATAAAAGCAAGTGGATGACCATACTGCAGGAAAATGTCAAAAGGAAGAATTAAGAGAATTAATGGAATTTGAAGACAAAACAGTATAGACAAACAATGATGCCATGAAGGATCATAAAACAGGATGAAGATATTGCAAAGTTAGACAAAATACCTCAAGCCTCAAAGAGCAAGAAACTCCTCATTCTCAGCCTCATTGGGAATCTATAATCTTCAAAAGTAAAATCAAAGGAAGCACCTCATTGGGAAGAGAAAGGAACACATGGAGCACCTCTTACACCCATGCCTTGGGAAGCATAGTCAACTTCTCTATCTGACCTACTCTGGGCATCAAAGGAAGAAATTTCACAGGTGGTTGGTGTTTTTCCCTCAAAAACTAAGCTGAATGTCAAAAAAGAAGATATAAAGGAAAGATAGGAGTTCAACATGAAGAGTCAAAGACTAATGAAGTATGAGAAGGAGATGAAGAAAATGAAAAGAGCTAGCTTATGACAGTCCAGTCATAGTAGAGGCCCCAAGTGACATTGAAATCAAAAAGATGCTCACAAGAAATATCATAATATACAATCAAGAGTTGGAAAAGTCAAGCATTCAATTAAAAAGGTGAAAAATGATGTCATCGGAAAGTCTTCACATCCAAACTAGCCATCAAAAAAAGAATGTATAGATAGATATAAACAGTCTTTTTTCTTAGTTCTTGCTATGTTCACTGTGAAGCTTGTTCATAGTTCAGTTAGCTAAAGTTTAGAAGAATGTCTATCGTTGTGCATTTTCAGATCAAAAGACAAGTTTGTATCAGGTTTTCCTCAATCAATGAGTGTTGAAACATCTGAGCTAATAAAAGATTCAAGCAAAACTACAAGATTAGAGAATCTTAGGTAACCATTCTTGCTTTTAAACTTCTTGTTATAAATTCATTAAATTGATGTTGTTTTATAAAAATGGAAGATTATGAAAAGGGATGTTAAGAAATATACTAGACTTTTGGAGAACCTTGCCTAAATTTAGTTCTAGGATAGAGCGATCCCAGGAGAGTCAAGAAAACGACAATCAAAGACAGGTGAAATATCTAAGTTAACAAATATTCATGCTGAACAACAAGGTCAGGGAAGCAAGATGTTTTGCCTTTAAAGCTCCTCCTTTTCATGGTATAACAACTTAAATTTACCCACTTACTAATCTTTAAATATAAATGAATGTGAGAACATAAAGACAGAAGAAATATGAATCTTTAGGAGAAACATGCCAAGCCTCTATTAAAGAATAGAAGGAACCAAGGAATGTCAAGGAAACAACCAGAACATTAGAAAGAAGATGACAATTCATCCTCTGGAAACAATTAAAGTAAAGAGATTTTGAATGAAACACAAAGATAATTAAGCTTCAGGTTTCCTTAGTAAATCTCGTAAAGTTTGCTTCTACTAGATGATAAGAAAATAAACTGCAGACACATTACGTTTCACTGAACCTCTACTTCCAAAAAATATTTAGTGTGCACAAATACCTAGTTTATGTATCTTCGATTAAGGTGTCACGAGAAGAAGGTTCAACTGAAAGAATGAAACATAGATTATACATTATGTAAAACTACAATAAGAAAAACCAAAACCAATCAACAGAGTAAACAATTTGTTATCTAAGGGAGCTTTAAAAGCAGCTCATCTAGAGTGGACGACGTAACTCCAGGAGAACTTAAAAAGAAGAATTAATGGAATTCAAGGAATCTGTATTTAAACTAGTACAGGAAGACAATCACCATTAATGATAACAAAAAGGATGAAGATGTTGCATTGTCAGGCACAAATACCTCAAGCCTCTTCTAGTGAGAAACTCCTCATTCTTCACCTTTTAAATCCACATGTTATACTACAATGGTTAAGAAAGCCGTAAATCTTCAAAATGAACCAAGATGATGTAGAGAAAAGGCTGATTTTATATTCATAGGAATTTTTGAATGATGCAAAGATGCAAAAATCTCTTAATAAGTGCCTTGGATCACTTTAAGCTAAAATTCTTCTCCCGGCCAAAATAAGTGAAAGCAGCTAAAGGAAGGAATAAGAACATACACAAAATCATCTAAAGGTTGAGGTAAGAATAGATTTTACAGCAAGTAATAGAAATATTGAAATTTACAGACACATCAAATGTTGTAGGAGCAAATGGAGAAGGGTATTTAGAGAACATGAAAATGATTTCTGACATCCTGAGAAAACTGGATATAAAACTTTGCTGAGAGTTTGCGATTTAACTTGTGGCTAACTACGAAAGAATCTGAACAAAAAAATCAATTTATAAGAGAAGCATAGGATCATAATCAACATCTTCATGGTCTACCTAAGATCAATATTTCACGCATTGTTTATAGATACAAAAGATTCTTCATTTTGTTTCGCATGTGTCTGAGTCCTCTCGAATCGAAAAGGCGGCATAGATGCAAACCACAATTGTTAGGTAAGTCCTTTCCAGAGGAAGCTGATGCAAACAATTGTTCAACAGACAGCTAAGATGTAACTTCAACAAGAGGGAAAAATGGAAACCTTCAAACAGTTGGAGATACTGTTTAACTTTCAAAAGTAAAATCAGAGGAAGAACCACACTGGGAAGAGAAAGAGACACAGGAAGAAGCAACTCTTGCATCCATGCCAAGGGAGGCATATTCAACTTCTCTATCTAACAATTTTTGGGCATCAATGAAAGACATTTTACAAGTTACTATTCTTTTCCTTCTGAATCAGAGCTAAATGTTGAAAATAAAGATATTGAGGATTTAAAACTCTTTGCAACCTTGATGGGCGAGCCATATTCAACTTCTCCATTTGACCTTCAATGGGCATCAAAGGAATTTTCTTCAGAGGACACTGATGTTTTTCCTTCCAAATCTGGGACAAGGTTAAAAAATGTGAGTTATGAGGGATTTAACTTCAAAGGAATTATAACCCCCCTTAAATGATAACATGATCGTGTGCAGAAATTAAGTTGTTACCCACTTTGCAGTCATGGACTGTATGACATGATCCCATAACAACTGTCATCTCCAATAACCTGATTTTGCAAATAACAATAAAAACAGAAATACCATTGTAAAAGACAATGTTTCATACAGTTTTCTCACTTGGCTTTGTAGATCGGTTGATAGGTTCGTGTTCTTTAATCTCATTGCTGTTACCCACTTCAAGAACGCTTTTGTGCCTTCACAGTCAAGTAAATACTCTTGTAGTTGCACATATATAATCCAATGAGAATAACCATGAGGAACTCCAACATACAAACGTAACAGGAAGGTGACAAAGAATTCGGTAAATTACATTAAAAAATGACAGCTTTCAGTAGACTTCAAAGTAGTTGAAAGGATCTTCCAGGAATGGTAACACTATACACTAAAGTTGTTTAAAAGAACATCAAGGATCATACAATAACAAAGCGGAAAATATTACTCATCAAAACTCATTGCTTAAGAACATACTATTTGCTCCAAAAAAAGTTACTGCTCATAAGAGTATATGTAAAATAGAAGTGCATTAAGTGTTTTTGCCTTTGATTAATGCAAATTTGAGCTCATTATGGCTGGGCTATGTTGAATTGATATTGTAAAATTTTTGTGATCACAAGTTTCTTTGACTTCAAGGTATATGATCAATTGTCTATCATCTATTTCTTGACTCTAAGTGTTTAAATCTTTACTCATTGACCTAAATCTTTTAAATTCTTATCTATTTGGTTCTAGTTGTTGGCAATTTTGACTATTTGATTTGGTTTTGTAGACTACTTGACATTCTTGCCTAAGTTGTTTGTAATTGCTCATTAGAGTTGTTCAAGAACTTGAAGAAGAGTTAAGAATGGTAAAAGGCTGAGTGAAGTGAGTTTATTAGAGTGAGTAAGAGCCTTGAAAGAGTGCAAAGAAGAGAGAATTGGTGGGGTACAAAAAAAATTCCAGATTGTTTGTTTTTGTTTCATTTTGTAGGTGAAATGTCCAAGGAAGTTTCTACTTCATCTCATGCATCAAACATGGGAGATGACAACTTTAGCATGGCTTACCTTATTGAGAAGATGGAGAAACTGACCAGCAATGTGGGAGATCTTTCAAATAATATGGCTAACATGAATAGAGACCTTGGAAGGAGACTTGATAGAGTGGAGGAAAGGGTTAACACTTTTGAAACCCCCCTTGAACCTCATGTAAGTTAACCGAATATAAGGAGAAGAGGAAGAGTACAAAGGCCAAGAGTTCAACTTAGGGAAAGAGTGTTCCAAGATCAATTAAATGAATCTGCTCAAGATGAAGAAGATGAATATTATGAGGAAGAGGAACCGAGGGAGCACAGAGGAAGAAAGTGAGTTTGGGATTAATTAAGTTGACCATACCACCATTTAAGGGAGCATATGATCCGAAGACTTATATTGCCTGGGAAAGTAAAGTTGAACATGTGTTTGATTGCTATGATTATCCAGAAGCCAAGAAGGTTAAGCTTGCAATTATGGAGTTTACCGATTATGCCTTGACATGGTGGGATCAATTGATAATTTCCAAGAGGAGAGCAAATGAGAGGATTATTTCTACTTGGAATGAACTTAAAATTGTCATGAGCAGTAGATTTGTTCCTGCTCACTATCAAAGAGAACTTTATCAAAAGCTTCAAACCTTATCTCAAGGTTCCAAGAGTGTTGATGACTATTATAAAGAAATGGAAGTGGCCATGATGAGAGTGAGCATTATTGAAGATGAGGAAGCTACAAGGTTTCTTTGTGGGTTGAACAAAGATATAGCTGATAAAGTTAAGCTACAACATTATATTTCCTTGCAAGAATTGGTAAATATGTCCATGAAGATTGAAAAACAACTAAAGAGCAAGAGGAATAATTATGGGAAAATGTACAGCTCTACCAACTTTGTGTCTTCTACTACAAAAACTTCAAATAGTTGGCCAAAGAAGGAGCAAGGGGGACTGAAATTTCCATCCAAGGAGAAGTCTTCTAAGCCTAAGATTCAAGAGCAAAAAGCTGCCCAAGGTGATAAAGGAAAAATACAACTGCAACATTTTAGAGCTAGAGATGTTAAATGCCTCAAATGTCAAGGGTATGGACACTATACTAACCAATGTCCAAGCTAGAGGAACATCTATACCATTAGAGGAGTTGTGGAATCCTCTAGTGAAGGAGAGGAGGAAGAGAATGAGGCTCAAGATGCTCAAGAAGCTGAAAGTGAAAATGAAGAATCAAGCATT
>JAWZTD010024281.1:0-17155 GCA_035221335.1 Echites panduratus
ATCTATTGCCAAGAGGGTTTTACTATTAAGTCACATACTTAATGACCAAAAGGCAGATGGTATTATTCATGGAAACATTATGTATAATAAAGTCAATCTCATAAATATATTTCAAGCAAAAAATGTAAATTATGTCATTGTACTAGTACATAACACTATCAAAAAGAAGACTGAAGAAAAATGGAGAGTCAGTTGGCCAACGAATGGTCTAAAAAAGATAAGCTTGTATCTAAACAAGTAGAAAGATCATCTGCTCTCCAAAAACTTGAAGAATGCACTCTTAGCCGGAAACGGAAAAAAGAAGACTTAAATCTGAAAGAGCTGAATGGCAGGCAACAACAAAAAAGAATCTGCTACATTATGCCAGACTAGGACTGTAAAATGCATGAAGGTGTTAAAAACGGGTCATCAGTAGCTTCTTCAAATTTGCTAAGTTCTACAATATGTGTGAGAGGGTATTTGAAGGACTGATTCAGAATCGAATGGAACATAAAATAAAGTATGTAAAGGAGAAGCATCCTGATTTTGAGCTATCTTGAGATATACAAGACTTTTGAGAAGAAAAAAGTGTAAATCCATTTCGCTGTTAGGCTGATTTTGACTTAGATAGAATGTGTAAACATTCCCCTCTCTTTAACTAGGAGATAGCTTTGAATCAAATGTAGTGGAAGAGCAGGAAAACTATGAAATGGCTTATCGAAGAGATGAAGGGCCATTAACTTTATCATTCTCCGCTTTCTCCAATATCTACCATTCCCCGAGGGCAATATCTTCCTATGCCCGATATACCCTTTCCCAAGTTGAAAGCCAAGAAGGCAAGGCTCCAACTTCTTCTCAAGACAATCAACTCCAAGAACTTGAATAGTGAATACTCATTTGCTTTGTAATTTTGAAATATTTTTGTACTTTATTTATGAATGAAAGTTATCTTTTGGCTTTCTTGTCTACTTGAATATAAATTACTTTATTTTATAAGTATAGACTAACTAATGAAATCGGATGAAAAGAATGAACAACATAAAAATCCATTCTATTTACAAATCCTATATGTATAGTTAAGAATCAATCATCACAATTCAATATGAATTTACATAGAAAACTAATTAAGGATAAAATTTTATTAAATTCATTGCATTCCATGTTCGGGCAATATGATTTCCATCTATATCTTTCAATCTAAAACTTCCAATTCGACTGTCTTTAGCAATTATATAAGGCACTTCCCAAGTAGGGTCAAGCTTTTGGATGCTTACTGCCTACTGACTTCATTTTTGCTCAAAACTAAATCTCCTTGTTTCAAGTATTGCTTTGCACATGGTTTTTTGGACCAGACTGAACCGGACGGTCGGACAGGTCAAAGCCGTGAACCGGATCTCCGAACGATCCGATTGAAGCCCCAAAAACGTTCTAAATAAAAACCATTTTATTTTGATCAAGTCATTTTGGACTGGCCGATTTAACAAGTAGACCGTTAAACCGGCCGGCTGAGACTTGATCCGACCGAGCTATTCAACAAAAAATTTTAAGACTAAATTGAAAAAATTAAAATTTTAAACACTAAAATTAAATCAAACAAACTACATTTCTAACCTAAATTGATTCATACTGCACCATTCACCATTTCTCCATCTCTTGGTAGTCATAATCTCACTGTCTCTCACCACACCGATCATCACCCATGACTCAATTTTCAGAGAGAAGTGCCGCCTGAAAATCTCCTTTTTGTTCTATCTACTCTCTCTTCCACTCTAGTTCAACTCATTCCCAACTTTTTACACTGAAAACTGATAGATTCAGATAGACCGCAAAGAAAAATAGACTTCTAATTTCAGCCACCCAAGCGCCATCACCAGGCAGAAAGAAAGAGAAGGCAGAGTGAAAGAGAAAAAGAGAGGGAGAATGGCATGCTGGAAGAAAATAGGAAGAAAGAGAGACTGGAAAGAAAGAGAGGATTATCGGTGAAGTGGGAATAAAATATGAAAATACTATGACTTGGGGAATGTGCTTAATTTTTTTTTTTGAGAGATGGGACGTGATGTGATGGGATAACATGGAAAGCCAAAAAGAAAGCCAATTCACATGGACATGTCACTTTCATACAATTTTAAAATTTTAATTATCCTAATTTATATTTATATTAATATTGATAAAAGATGTTAGATATTTTTATGAATAATTAAAGATGAATGTTTATTTTTGAATTATTTATATGTTTATAGGTTTTTATGGATAGTTTATTATATCATGTTCTTTTAATTTATTTTATAAATTTATATTGTTAATTTGAAGATAAATTATATTATTTTGATATATTTTAATTTATAAAATAAATAATAAATAATTATTAAATTAACCAGTTTAATTATGGCTTAATTACGGTTGGACCATTAAACGTTAAACCACTAACTTTTCCAATTCAATAACCTGTCCTGTTCTGAAAACATTGGCTTTGGAACCTTTTGATTGTAGTATTTCACCAATTTTCTTTTATAAATGGCTTCTCTTTCAATAACGTTTCTTCTGGTTTCTTCTAGAAGGACAAAATTTTCTACTTACTTTTGGTCATTCCATTCATCATTGAACAAGTTGATTCTTGTGGATGAACTTACCACTTCATCTAGAATCATTGCCTTTGTCCCGAAGGAATGATTAAAGGGTTATTCTTTGGTTCGGGAATTGGGTGTTGTTCTTTATGACCAAAGAACACTTAACAATCCATCCACCTATCGTCCCTTGATGGAGTCTAATCTCTTCAACCGTTGTAAAATAATTCTTTTTGCAACTTCTGCCGGGGCATTTGTTTGTGGATGGCCCACAGATTTGAATGTATGATCTATTTTCATGCCTTCACAGAAATCTTGGAATTCCCAAGCAACAATTTTCTTTCCATTATCCTTGATCAAGACTTGAGGAATACAGAATCTATTAATCAAATCTTAACAAAACTATTCTTTGACCTTTCGGGCAGTAATAGTTGGTAGAGGTTTTGCTTCAATCCACTTGGTAAAATAATCAATAGCGACTATTAAAAATTATCTTCCTCCATATGTCTTTGGGAAAGGTCTTGAAGAAGATAATTTGTGTAAGTAATGGAAGTTGAATTTTGTATATGACATACTTTTTAAAATTTTTTTACCTAAAATATCCATGCTACATTGATAAAATGGAATTGGAGTACTCAAAGAATGTAGCTGTATCTGTGGTAACTGATAAACATTATCATAAATTTGAGATTTTTTTCAAGATCGAGCGAGCGTTAATGAATCTTCTTCAATATAAGGCCAAAAAAATCTTGTTAGCATTACTTTTTCAGGTTAAGAAAAATGTCAATACTATTTTAAATAATAACTATGAGCAATTGAAATTTTGTAAATTATAGTTGTTACTTTCTTACCTTTCTGGTAAGAGATCTGGAGCCAATGTGAGATCCACATATGCTTTCATGTATCTCCCATAAAAATTAATTTAATTCTTCATTGGTAACACATTTGAGCAAAGGCCATGAATAACGATGTTGATCAAGGAGCACACTTGGCTTGGAAGTACTCATGGAAGTTACCAAATGATGAGAATAGAAGATTCAAGTTATTTGTCAATAACAAAGTTGGAGCTTCAAGAGGGAATTCAAAAGGATGGAGTAAAAAGATGCAAGATTAAGAGATTGATGTGCATTTATAACTACTTATACTTTAGTATAAGCATGCTACTTCAATGGTTAAGAAGCTCTTGAACACATTAGGATTGATATAAATAAAAGACAAAACACTTGATTTTGAAGCCATATTTGAAGGGAATAAATTTGATGAAATGTTGAAGACTTGAAGCTATGGAATGTCTCCTCAACGGAGTCAAAAATCATCCAAGAAGTGTAGAAAGAATACAAAAAAAATACATCATTAAATACTAGCCAAATTTATAAGATGGTTGGAGAAACATGCCTAAAGATGGATTATCCAGCAGCAAAGTGTTACTCGCTAGCCCAGATATTTGTTAGGAAATTTTGCTATTTTTAAGGTGTCTTTTATGTTTTAACATCCCTAAATTCATCCCTATGGTTTCTTTCAAATTTTGCTATAAATACTCTCTTATGTTGCAATAGATGACCTATTTTTGATGAAATGAAAAGCACTTTTCTCTCATGAGAATTTCAAAACTACAAGATCAAATGATCTTTTTTGTGGGTTTGTTCTTAGAACTTTTCTATTGTTCTTGGACAAATTTTAGGGCTTCTCTACACTTTGGTTAGGGTGTGATTAGTCTACCAAATCTAAGTCACTGTTTGATGTTGGAAGACAACATATGTCAATGAATCTCACCATGATCTTTGATGAAGTGTTGGGTAAGTTTTCAATTGATGTGTTTACGTTTGACGAAGAGGGTTTCCTTGCATGATCACATCAAATAAGCTCTTTGATAAAGTTAATCATTCATGATAACATATTTGGAAGTTGTTGTTTTGATCTTTCGGGCTTCCTCAGAGTCTTCGGGAATAGGATTCCTTTAATTGGGAAAATAAATGTGAGAAATTTTTTTTCTATAACAAAAACTATAACATTTTTAAATGATACCTTCAGAAATATTTCCATGGTAGATGTTGAACTAATGGCAATGTGCGTAACTTGATAGTGGATAGTGGAAGTTGCATGGATGTCGCAAGTTCTTACATGGTTGAAAGATTGAAGTTGTCAAGCATTGATCATCTTAAGCCATACAAACTTCAATGGCTGAATGATAGTGATGAAGTAGAGGTAGGAAAGCATGTGTGAGTTCCTTTCTCAATTGGTAAGTATCAAGATGTTGTTTGTGATGTTGTACTAATGCAAGCCTCCACATATCTATTGCTTGGAAGACCAAGACAGTTTGATAGGAGAGTTGTCTTTGATAGGTACAAGAATCGATATACATTTGAGAAGGATGGAAAGAAGATAAAGCTGGAAGCCTTGAAGCCACATGAAGCACACATGGAAAAAAAGGCCATGATGGAAAATATGAAATTGTACTATGAAAGTTTGACAAAGAAAGAAAGAGTTGAAAGTTCAAAAGAAATCGAGAGAAGAAAGGAGAGAAAAGTTGAGAAAGAAAAGCAAGAGGGAGAGAAGAGAGAAAGAGAAAAGAAAAGAGAAATTGAAAAACAAAAGAATGAGAAAAAGATGATTTGTTATGAAAAAGAAAGAGAGATTAAGAGTGCTTGTTTAACTTATAGACCAATGGTCTTGATTATGTTCAAACATTTTTTAGCTTCTACTTCTTTAGATACGACTTTTCTTGATACTAATCCTTCTTTGCCAACTGAATTTTACTGTTTTTTTCAGGCATATAAAGTTGTATTCTTGGAGGAATTACCTAAGAAGTTGTAGCCTATTAGAGCGATTGAGCACCAAATCGATTTTGTTTTGGGAGCACAATTACCAAAGTAGGCTGCCTATAGGGCTAATCCTAAAGAAACAAAGGAGTTGCAAAGGAAAGTAGAAAAAGGATATGTAGGAGAGAGCATGAGTCCTTGTGTAGTCCCGGTTATCCCAGTACCAAAGAAAGATGGTTGTTGGAGGATATGTGAAGATTGTCGTGCGATAAACAAAATCATGGTAAAATATTGCTTTCCCATTCCTAGGTTAGATGATATGTTGGATGAGTTGAGTGGTAGTATTCATTTTTCATTTTTCAAAGATTGATCTTAAAAATGGTTATCATCAAATTAGGCTGAAAGAAGGAGATGAATGGAAGATAACTTTTAAGACTAAACATGGTTTTTATAAATGGGTTGTCATGCCATTTGGTTTAACCAATGCACCTTGTACATTTATAAGATTGATGAATCATGTTCTAAGGGATTTCATTGGTAAGTTTGTTATTGTCTATTTTAATGATATCTTGATTTATAGCAAGAGTATAGATGCGCATGTTGGTCACTTGCAAATTGTTTTGAAAATACTTAGGAGATAACAATTGTATGGAAATTTGAAGAAGTGTTCTTTTTGTTTGCAAAAGTTATATTTCTTGGGTATATTGTTTCTTCTAATGGTGTTCAAGTTGATGATTAGAAGGTTAAGAAGGATTGGCCTACATCAAAGACAGTAAGTCAGGTAAGGAGTTTCCATGGGTTGGCATTTTTCCATCGTAGGTTTGAACCTGACTTTAGCACTTTAGCTGTCCCTCTTACCGAAGTGTCTGAAGAAAATTTAAAGTTTAGATGGGAGAGAGAAAGAGAGTGCATTTAATTTGCTGAAAGAAAAACTTTCTAAAGTATTTAAAATTGAATGTGATGTATCGGGGTGGGGACTGCGGTTGTTCTTATGGTTGTTTAGTGAAAAACTAAGCGGTGCTTCTTTGAATTATTCAACTTATGAGAAAGAATTGTTTTCTTTGGTTAGGTTATTGGTGCATTGAATACACTACTTATGGCTGACGTGATCCCTTGGAATTGAAGTTTTCATATCAATGGCCCAACTCCTTGGATTCTATAACATAGCAAGTTCCCCAGATTTCATTACAGATCATGGTTGTTTCATTGACTGATGTTGTTTTCCAACACCAACCAAGGACTTAAATTTGGTAGACTAATCACACCAAAACCAAAAGCGTAGAAAACCCCTAAAAATTGTCCAAGAACTATAGAAGAGTTCTAAGCAGAAACCAAAACTCTCAAAGGAGAAATATGTTTTTGATTCAAAGATAGTTATATCTTTGGATTACGAAACACTATGTATTTATAGCAAAGACTCAACTAAAACCTAATTAGGTCATTTCAGTATGTTAATTGCATAAAACACCCCTACACTAATATAAAAAGACCATTAAAAACTTAACAAAACGAAGTTGGTTGCTGCTGAAATAACATTAACGAGTACCAGAGAGTTATGGTCAGGCACCTGCTGCCTTCTTTCTCCCTCTGTCTAGTGCCACCTAGGGGCCAAACACTACACCGGGTGGCTTTTGTTTGCCGTTGTTTTGGAATGAAATTTGGTAGGTGTCGGCTAGGCCATTTCTCCAACACTTTTGTTCATTCTTTTGGCTCCATTTCATCAAGTCTTCATCTCCACTCTATCTGGATGCATTCTTGACATGGAATGAAGCTCTCCAACCCCAACATTGATGATATAATCCAAGACTTTAAAGCTTCTCTATTTTCATCAAACTTTTCACATTAAAAAATGATCTTCAAATCAAGTTGTTCGTCATGCTTGAACACCAATGTCTTCAAGCCCTCTTCATACTTGAAATGTTGATCCATTGTGATGTGATCCTTTGGAATTGAAGTTTCTCATGTCAATGGCTCAATCCCTTGTATTCTATCACAAACCAAGTTCAAAAGATTTTCATCAATTAGTTCAAGTTTAGTGTTTAGATTGACCTAGGAATTGAAACCTTGCCTGGCTCGCCGGATCTCTTCTGGAAAACTACCGAAGCTGTCAAAACCTTACCTGGAGCCGGACAGCCCCCTGGCTCCTTATAGACCAAAAATCTTCCCTTTCTTCTCTGTTTATCTTTCACGTCTTCAAGACATCTTTAATGCTTCTTCAAGGACTCTTCCAAGGCTTTTATGATCATGTTCTAAGCCAGATAATCCCTTTTTAACGTCATAAAGATCATGAGCCTTGTTGACATTAAAATACTTCCTCGAATCAACACCAACTTCTTCAAACAAGGGTTCATGGTTAAGTTGTTCTTCTCTGATTAACATCAATGTCTTTATGCTTCCTTAATCTTGGAATGTTGTATCCTGTAAGCTTCATTTCTTCTATGAATGATCTCATATCTTTCATGAATAATGTCTTCAAAGTAGCTTCCTTTGATGACAGACAAGTAAGTCTAATCAACTCTTGATAAACACCTTGATCTCCAACATTCCCCTCTTCTATGAAAAGATTCATCTTCGAATCTTCAAGTCTTGAAATGTAGGTTTTGTTAAGATTCCAAGTTGTTTCAATCAAGACTACTTGATCTTCATCATTCTCCTCTTTTCATCCTCGAATCTTCAAATCCTATATTGAAAGAAGAACGATTACTAACATTGATTGTAACATCAAGACTAGTTTCCAATTAGCTTGTTGCTATGAAGGGCTTGATAAATGTTATTCTTCATGGAAGTCATCACATGAAAATGCCTTACCATTCCTTTCTTCAAAGGTGGTGGTCTTTCCTTTATTGATATGTATTCCTCTTTAACTAGAATAATCTCATTAGCAAAAAAAAAAAAAAAAGGGGAAAAAGGAATACTATCAATTCGAAGCACCAAAGGGACACGATATCATTCAAAGAACAAGTATTAAATAAAAATGGCTGATGCCCCTATAAAATGTTAAACAAAAGAACTTCAAAAGTTGAATTCACACAAGTTAAACTCAAGAAACACTTAATTTCCATAGCATACTCAAGTCTTCCATCTAAATGGTCAAGCACATGTGTACTCATTGAAAGATAAGAAATATTCCATGATTCTCAACATTTCTCTATTTTGGGCACAAAACATAAACCATGTCATTATGTAATTCCAAAAAATATGCCAAATAAAGATTAGGCAAAAAATAAACATGTTATTTTCAACATCTAGAAGCTCCTTAACTTCTTCAAAGTACAATTTCTTCACATAACAAGTTTCGTCACAAATTTTCATCAAGTAATGATTTTCAACTAACACAAATTTCCTTCTCATATCCACAATGAAATATCTCTCGGACAAGATAAATAAATAAAATGACTCAACAATAAGCAGGCACACTAAACCACAAAGATAAAAGTTATCATCAAGAATTGTAACATCAGAGATCCAAAATACTCGATCATCCAACACAAATTTTGTTATCCCATTCATGTGCACTTCAAGTGAACAATTTCAACTTTTTACCCTTATCAAGCACAACATCACAATCATGTTCTTTTACAAATACAAATTCCTTCAAAACTTATGGAAACAAACTATTTGTTTCTCCTAAACAAGAAATTATCATGATTTAAAGAATTAACAAGGGCACCTTGTTCATGAACACCAATAGCATTTTCAAATAAACTTTTACCTATAGAAATTTTCAGTGATAGATTTTAGCCATTTATCTCCAAGTGTGCACATAAGCGTGTACCACTTCAAAAGTTCACTCATTATCATGTGGTCTTGCTATCTTTCACCCTGATTAGCTCTTCATATTTATGAGAATTTAGCACTAGAACACTAGAAAAAGAATGGTCAATGTAAAAAATGGGGGTAAAAATTTATTTGTTCGTCTTGAAAACCAAATCACTCTCATTTTCTCTTTCTTTCTCGTGAGAAACATCTTTTTCTTCAGTCAAATATTTTCACTCTTTTCTTCTTTTTTAAATCCTTGTTAATTTTTCAAGTTCAATCTCATTTTTCCTCTCATTTTCTTATATCCCAACGTCTTTCTCTCTCTCATCTTTCATCTCAATTTGTTTTTCAATTTCCTCATTTGCCATCTCTTCTTCATTTTTAATTCTTTTCTCTCAACACTCTTTTGAATTGGAATCTCATAAGTTTGTTCATGCTCAACAAATTCTTGTGGTTCCTCTTCAGCTTTTTCTTCACCTGTGGTGGTGGAATCTTCTTCCTTTGAAACCCACTTCAGTCATTGATGGAGACCTAGCACCTTCAATACCTCATCAACCAAGCACAAGGCGAAAGCAACCAAGAAGAGGAAAGCTTTGGTTACATATCTCCAAGAGAAAGAAGAACAACCTAACTTCGAAGTCATTTTTGAAGCAACCAAATTAGATAATGAATGTGTGATCAAGAAGTTATGGAACGTATCAACAATTGAGGTTATTGTAAGCAACATTTCTAGCCAAGAAAGCATCTAAAATGATAAGGGATTTATGGAGACTGATTTGCTACAGATACCGAATCGCTACAGTAACGGAGTTGCTACAGTACTTTGTTGGTACATTACTCTCGGTTTTCTTCATTTGTTGTCATTTTATTTCTTACATAGTTAAGGGCTCTTTTCTGCAATTAAATAGCTGAACATTTGTATTAGGGTTTTGGCTAGCCAAAACACTATATATAACCTCTTTATTGTAAGAGAATGTAACTCTTTGATAATTAAAAACATTTCCGTACACATTTGTGTGTTTGAACAAGACTTAGGTCTTTTATGTGAGATTCTTCCAATACTCTTTTAACGTTCTTAGAGAATTACACTAGGGCAATCAATTACTAAGGGATTAGGGTGTTGATTAGTCTTCCAAATCAAGAGGGTGGTTGATGAGAATTTTTTTCATAGGTCACTCTAACTAATCCAAAAATAAACGGTAGATGAAATCCTTTCTTCTTGGTGTGGTTTGTGTGTTTGTTTGATTGCTTCACAAAAGCAAGAATCACATCAGTCATGTGGGCCGTTGGGATACAAAATGTCCAAGTTCATTACACACAATACATTTGTGTCGTTCCTCCCTTGGCTAAGCACTTTGCACCTTAGTTGAAGAAGATTTTCCTTGACTTGAACTTCCACAGGATTTTTCATAGATTGACTTTTTTCTTTCCAAGTACCTTTCAACCTTAATGGCCATTTGTACCATATCCTCTAAATTATCATAGTCTTATGGTTCTATTTCTTCCCATATCTCTTCATTCAGCCATTAAGAAATTTATTATTTGCATCTTCTTCATAGTCAACCATGTTAGCTTTCTTCAAGGCAAACTTTAGCTCTTTATAGTACTCAATCACACTCTTGTTACCTTGAGTAGCATTTTTGTAGTAGAGTTTTGGTGCATATCTATCAAACATGGTCTTTTTCAATTCCTCCCATGTTGCAATAGATTTTCCACCCATCTTCTTTCATATCTCTTCAATTCCACAAAGCAAGATGACTTATAGCCCTTAAAACTTTCAATAACTAACTTCATCTTGTCTTCTTGAAGGTAGCTATGAGAATTAAACAAGAACTCAACCTTTTGCTCCCAAGCAATGTAAGCTTCTGGATCACTATTACCTTGGAAAGGTGGATATAGTTCTTTGTTATTCCCAACATATTTTATATTTCCTCCATTACTTCCATATCTCCTTGGTCTCTCTTCATTGGCATAGTAATCATCTTCATCATAATATTCTTGCCCATATCTGAATCTTTCTCTATAGTAAGATGTTTGAGTAGATGTTCTATACATGTTTCCCTTAAAAAATGCAGAAACAAGAAAACAGGGAAATATGTATATCCTTACCTTTCACTCTTGTATAGCTTTCTCGAATGGCTTTTAATCACTGCAATGATACCGCTTCACTCAGCCTTCTTCCTCTCTTTGAACTTTCTAATTCTTCTTAATATACTTTATTGAAACTTTGCAATCCACCCCAGCAAGAATGCAAAAAGTGTCCACAAACTCAACCAACTAGTTTAAGCAACAAATAATAGAATCAAAGAGTATAGAATGCCAACAATAAGGTCAATCATCAAAGTTTTAATCAAATACTTGAGGAATTCAAAGAATTGATATGAAAGGCATTTATCATACACTTGGAGGTCAAATAATTGTGATCAACAAAATTTCTCTGCAATATGAATTCAACACGTCCCAATCATATATCTTCAATTTGGCTTCAAACAAGGTCAAGTCAACTTCAATTTTCATACAATATTCTTCCAACATTCAATTGATCAAATCAAGCAAGTTCTCAATAATTTCAACAAGTTTAAATTGATTTTTGAAATTTTCGTTTTCACTTTTTTCAGAATTTTTTTGTTGCTCTATTTTTCTTTCTTTGATCTTTTTTTTTTTTTTTTTTTGTAGTTTTCTTTTGTATATAGATAGAAGAAGCAATCACAGACAACGAACAAAATTGAATTAGCTCTTATTTTTGTCCTGAGGCTAGATTTAAGAGAACAAAACAAAAAAAATTACAAGATCATGTTCAAAGAAGAAAACATGATCTTAGCACACAAACACATGAAAGCAAATAAAAGGATCTTCAAACCTCTTGATGAAAGCCTAAGCTATAATACCAAAATGATGTGATCCATTGGAATTGAAGTTTCTCATATCAGTGGCTGAATCCCTTTGATTTTATCACAATAAAAGTTCCCAAGATTTTCATGAATTAGTTCAAGTTTAATGTTTATAGTGACCTAGGAATTGAATTACCTAAACCAATCTAATGAATTTTAAGACAATTGTACACCCTAAACCAAAGTGAAGAAAGCCTCAAAGAAGTTTCTCAAGAACCCTAGTTAGTCCATGAAGCAACCCTAACCAAAAGATCAATTTGATCTTCCATGTTTTGCTCTCAAAGAGACAAGTTATTTTCTTTGTTTGATAAATGAGTTGTATGTTTGGATTACATAATAAGGAAGTATTTATAGCCGAAAGGTTGATAAACACTAGATAATTATTAATGAAGATGTAAAATACATAAAAGTCCTTATTAGAAGTCAAAAGGACCAAAGAAACACTGTAAAATGCATTTGGAATGTTTTTGGGCAGGAGAGCACTACTGCCTGACACAGGGCAGGACACAGCACTGGATCTCTTCTAAAAATGACTGAAGATATAAAAACCTTGCCTGGAGCCAAACAGCCCCTCCTGGCACCGAACAGGTACAAGCTGGCACTGGACAGACCATAAATCTCCCCTTTCTTCTCCGTTTGTCTTCCATGTCTTCAAGACATTTTTGATGCTTTGTCAAGGACTCTTCCAAGGCTCTTATGATCATGTTATAAGCTAGATAATTGCTCTTTAACATCATAAAGATCATGAGCCTTGTTGACAATAAAATACTTCCTCAAATCAACACCATTTTCAAGCACAACTTCTTCAAACAAGGCATCATGGTCAAGTTGTTCTTTTTTGATTAACATCAATGCCTTTATGCTTCCTTAAACTTGGAATGTTGTATCTTGTAAGCTTCATTTCTAGATGAATGATCTCATATCTTCCATGAATAATATCTTCAAATTAGCTTTCCTTTGATGACATACAAGCAAGTCCAATCAATCTTGATAAACTCCTTGATCTCCAACATCCCCCTCTTCTATGAAAAGATTCATCCTCGAATCTTCAAGTCTTGAAATGTAGGTTTTGCTAAGATTCAAAATTGTTTCAATCAAGGCTACTTGATCTTCATCACTTTGAAGCCTTATTCCTTCATTGATTCCCATCAGTCTCTCCTTATTTGAAAAGATTTGTCTTCAAATCTTCATGGCTGAGATACAAACTTTATATTTGTGAGCAAGTGTTCAAGTTGTGTCAATCAAAGCTTTTTGGACTCCATCATTTTTCCCCCTCACTTCGAAGAGATTCGTCCTCGCATCATCAATTAATACATCGAGAGAAAAATAATTATTAACATTGATTAGAACATAAGAACCATACTTACCACTTGTCTCCAAGTTATCCAAGCCTCGATAAATGTCGCTTTTCAAATAACTCATCTCACAAAAAGATCTTACTATTCCCTTGTTACAAGGACTATCAATTCTTATTTCATCAATTCTTTATTACGAGAAAATATATGATGCAAAGTATTGTTGCTTAGTCTTGTAGGTAGACATTTTATCTTACCTTTGTTGGACCCTTACCATATGGACATTAAAATACAACTTTTGTAGCAGACAAATGATGGTCAAGATTCATTCAGGTTCCATTACACAATGGTATTAAACTTTATTGAAAATTTGAGGAATTTGATGTTGTGATGGAACTGACAACAACCATAGCTCCACTTCTTAATCTACTTGTTATGATCTGCTACATGTTATCTTCTATGCAGCTTAGTCTATGATGTTCGAAATATATCTATGTGCAAGCTGATTCTGCAATCTAAACAACCGAATCTGAAATTCAGTTTTAACCAACATTTATGTTCCAATTCTATTGTTTTTTTGACTCTTTACTTCCCATTTTGCTCTTTCTCGAAATTGGTTGTATGTACAACTAAAATGTGAAATACTGCCCTTTTTTCCATTTCCATTTTTTTCTTCTGTAGCAAATATGCACTTGAGTAGGAAATGTCCTACTTTGTGGAAATAACTGTGGAAATAACTGCACAAATTAAAATTTACAGCAGTATGATACCTACTTTGTACCCAATCCCCATGTTCAATTTCAAAAACCCCCTTACGAAATATATTGTATGTTCCAGTTGGCCTCTTTAAGTGCATTGTCTAATAAATGGTATCCAGTTAATGCAAACCTTAATCCTAAATAGTTGTTGAAAATAGTACTACTAATTGCTGTAAAGTTGAGCAACAACTAATGGTTCATATCTTGTGCAGGAATCATGCCTATCATAAGGAGTGGACGGAGAATGATAGGCAACCCCAAGAATCCTAGAACAAGATCACGACCACCTCCAGCAAACCTTGGAAGTGGGTCAATCGGATCACATCTGTTTGACATACACCTTGAGTAAGGGCTCATCACTTAGCATTGTTCCTGTGTGATTTTTATGTCTGCCATTTCTGAAATTACTGAAATTTTGAATTTATCCATCCCTTAGGTGTCAACTCTCAGCTTTTTCACTAATGATTTCAGGACCATATTGGGCCAACTACCGGAACAACAGGAAGCATTGTGTATATTCCTGGATTCGTTGAGGTTTAACTACCACATCACCTAAGAAAAGAGTAGAGTCATGTAGTGGATAACACAGATGGAAGTCTTTTCCCGGGAATATATAATGTTCCCAGTTGTTCTCTAGTAAGCATATCTTCTTGTAATGCTGTAACTTCACTGTTTCTATGGTTGGGATGGAGTTCTAAACTAATAGAATTTGCTCAATCTTACTGTAATTATTGCATGCTATTGTTCTCATACTTTCCATGAATTGTATTATGCATTATTGCCTTATATTTATCTGTGCAGTGTTGTATTCATTTGACAAAACTGAGTATGGATAATTAAAACTCTAGATAAGAGTAAAGTTGTATGTGTTTCAGTTATCTAAGGGTTAAAATCGAGTGGGAGTTGTGTGTTCATTACCTGTATATGCTATTAATTTTAATGATTTTCCATTGTCCAAATCTTAGAAACTTCGTGATTTGTGCCTACAATGAATCTAGTAATTGTTTAATGAAAAACAGAAAACAGAAAGAAAGAAAACCAATAATTCTTCCTTGTCATACAATTTATTATAGGCTACTTTCATCCCATTAATCCACAGCTCTACTGTTCTTTACATATATGCTTAAATTTCTTGTGTTCATGAGATTGAAACCAAGACAGAGGAATACTGCTACTTCTCAATATTCTTTAAATGTAAATTACTAAACTAGCATTTAAAGTCCTATATTAAAATGGAAATAGCTGGTTTTATGTATGTATTGACTGTCGGATTTCCTAATTAATCTAAAATCTTTAACTTTTGATTGTCTATTCAGTTTTAACCTTGAATGTAATGCACTAAATTAGTTAATTTATAATTAAATCTTAACTAGTTGAACATGTAGGTCCCATTGGTCTCTATTGATATATTGTGGATTCAGAGATAACTAGAAGAGCAAATGCATTATTCTCCTGGACTCCTTGAAATCGGCAAACCAGACTGCCCTGCAACCGCTAGTTAGAAAGTATGTTAAAACCTCTCTTTAAGTTAGAAGATTTCATATACACAAAAGATTGATAATTAATGTCATAACAAGGTTTTTTATTCAATCATCACTAGGTTCATAATAGACATGCACTTAGCAATGGGGAGGTCTCTAAACATAAGTGGTGATAGTATACCTTTTCTCATCCCAACTGTAAGTTCTATAATACCTTGAATACCTATCTACATAACAATAAAGGTGCATTTTATATTTCATTCTGCTGTTATAGGTTCCGCAACAGCTTGGGGGTGAAGAATGTGGGTACTATATCTTTCTATTTTGCAAGTTAATCATTGAGAATGCTCCTATCACCTTCAGCATTTCAGCTTTTCCTTACTTTGTAAGTAAAGATGTACTTCCAATTCACGACTTCATCTAATTTCAATCAGTTTTCCTTCATATCTACAAATATTTGTTGAGCGAAATAGGGGTATAATGCTAGCTTAGCTTGAAATCCTTAGGTCAGTTTAAGCTTGGTTTTGTACTCAATGCAATATTCGTTGTTACTTACATAACACTATTTTGGTTTCAACTTGATAAAGGGTCACTCGCTTAAAAAAAAACCCTAAATAAAATTGTTGTAGTTTTTTTTTGCCTCATTAGTTAGTTAATGTAGGCTAACTTACGCCATTCGTTACCAAGAACATGACCTACCATGAATAGCTTACTTTTAATTGTGGTTTTATTGCCTTGTTGTAAGGAAATGGCAGAATCATGTTCATTTAATTATTTTGAGAAGTTGTGTTAGAGTTCGGTTGAATTCCATTTCAGTTTTTTCAGTAATAGTATTTGCTTCATCATGTTTAGGTGAATTCCCTTTCATTTATTGTGCTTCTTGTATTTTTTTGGGAACCCAAAATAAATATGTTTGTCATGGATTTATTGTAATTACAGATGACTAGTGACTGGTTCTCAATTCACTATTTTAAACCTTTCCGATCTGCACTACTTCCAGATGAGGACAAGGAGGCAGCAAGTGACGACGACATTCTCGAGCTTGGCTGTAAAAATGTGGACATGGCTGCTAGTGAGAAGATTCCAAGCCTTTACATGGAACCAGTGCAGACGAACTCCATTGCCTTAGACACCCCCATTTCTATAATTTTTTTTTTTTTGCATTTACTATCAGTTAGTACATTTAATGCAGTAGTCATAAACTTCTAAGGACACTAATTTTTTAAACCATATAGGTCGTTGAAGCTAACACCAGGAATGCCTGCAAGAATAATGTGTTTGGTGGACCTAGTAGGCCCTTGTCATCATCTGCTTCTTGATATGTCCTGGGTCATACGAGTGTGTGAAGATGGGGTCGTGCGGGGTGTTGCAATTCCGGTTCCACCAGGTGGCCCAGAAAGTGTTTCGAGACTGGTGGGCCCACGTTTGAACTGGGTTGAAGAGGATTGGGTTGCGCCTCTGCTGATAGCTTAAGCTTTTGGCATGGTCGTAGAGCTCTCTCCAATCCATCATGTTGTTTGAAAGATCTTCCATATTGTTGGACAATTGCTTCATCTTCTCCAAGAGTATGGCACACTCGGCTTGAGATAAATTTCTTGACATATTTCACCTACAAATGAAATAATAACAAGAAATCTGGAATTTTTTTTTGTACCTCACCAATTCTCTC
>JAWZTD010024301.1:0-17153 GCA_035221335.1 Echites panduratus
TCAAGAAACATGTAGAGAAATTACAATAAGTCTTTTTAGGCCTCCACTCAAACTTTTCTCCAACCTTTCTATTCACGTAAATAGATAGGCAATAGATTATAAGACCTTAGGTTGATTAGATCAAAATAAGGCATGTGAGAATTTTTTTAAAAATCTGTGATTGATTAAATATAAAATAAATCAAGATCAAAGACCTAGGTCTAATAGTGGGTGTTACATAGAAAGGTAATTCTGCCAATACACTTGTAGGTCGAAGATTAAGGGTTGAGAGTTATCTTAACAAGTCTTTTGGTTCTACAAAAATGTGTATTGGGGTACATTATCTTCTTATGGTGATAATAGAAAGGTGTTTAGAATGACTAAGTTTGTTACTATTGTATAGTAAGGGTATTTTGGTTATTTTATAGAGACATAAACATTGTTTTTATATCATTCTTAAATAGGAGAATGGATAAGGAATTAATTTTATTATAGATTGCATTAATAATTAATTAAGGTTTAATTAGTCTGTGGAATTAATTATTTGGGTTTAAATAAATTTAATTAGTTATTTTATTTTGTCTTATAATTAATTTAGACTTACGTCTATAAGATTAAGTATGATTGGACTTAAATAAAATAATGGAGTTGGCTAATTATTTTGATTAGACTTTATATTAATTTGGACTTAGGTCCATCAGATTAATTATTGATGGGTTAATAATAAAAGGAAATATTGATCTTTAATTAAAGGGGCAAAGTAATTATATTTGGTTCATGATCCAATGAATAATTATTAAACATTTAATTAAACTATAGATTAGGTAGGTTGTTGGACTCTTTGTAAATTGACAAAGCCTTATTATATTTTAGTTCATAAGATTATTTATATATCATACAATAACTAGAAATTGAAAATCAATCCTAAGTCAAGAAACATGTAGAGAAATTACAATAAGTCTTTTTCGGCCTCCACTCAAACTTTTCTCCAACGTTTCTATTCTAGTAAATAGATAGGGAATAGATTATAAGACCTTAGGTATATTAGATGAAAATAAGGTACGTGAGAATTTTTTTAAAAAAATCTTGGGATTGCGGATCTCGTTTCTTGATAGATTCAATTGCAACTCCCTACAAGTGGTAAGAGCATATTTTCACAACAAGAACGATACTCTTTTTTTTTTATTATAGGGTGGCTACATTATTTATTTATTTATGGCCCTTATAATTCTAATATAAAATTTTTGTTTGTCTCGTGTGGGGAGATATAGGAATTTGTAAATTTTTATTTTAATTGCTTTGAACAAGAAATAATATTCTGGAGTAGTTGCTCTGTCTCCAGAAGTTGATTGAAGTAATAAAATACCGGAGATTTTTCTAAGTCGCCGGAGGTGCTTGAAAATTGCTGGAAGTGAGCCAAAATAGTTCTCTAGATGCTACTAGAATAGTGCTGGTTGCCACCTAAAAGAAGTAGCTAAAAAAAAACTGCCTGGAATACGTCATTGGGATTTTTTCCTGAACAATTAGCAAACAGAAAGAGATCTAAATGCTCAGGCCACCGCTGGTCAATAGTAGCCCACAAGGGTCCCCCTCAGCCAACTGCAGCCGAACGAGCACAGGCCATTCCATGTTCTTCATGAAAGTTGTAACCAATTGTTTAAGCTTTCCAACACAATTTGTTTCAGTCCATTCCGACTTCGGCCACCCATATTACAGTCAAAATATGCAACTCTGCCCATTTTGGACGGCAATGACACAATTTTGATCGGTCAGCCAATTTTAGTAGATATACTATTTGAATTTGGCCTTGATCTCCACCTAGTAATTGTAGATATATCTATTAGCTTTCCAACAAGATATAATTTATGATATTTAGACATCTATAGCTCAAGATATGGCCCAAATACAAAAACCGTGTAAAATCTAAGAATTATTGTGAAATCCAATTACAATCTGTTATGGTCTAAATAAATAGATCTGGTCTAATATAATCCAATTAAGCACAATAGAAGTACAAAAGATTAATTATAAAGAATTGATTAAATATAAAATCAATCATGAATCAAATTTCCCCACACTTATCTTTTGCACGTCCCGGGCAAAATAGAGATTCAATCTATACAACAAAACATTCACCTGATATCAAAAATGTAAAAATAGTGAAGAAAAATATAATCTGAGTTCAAAATATTGCAACTCAAATTAATCAAACCTTCCACATCTCAAACTAACTTATACAGTAATTGCAATTGAAATATGAGAATCAAGAATGATAACACCTCACCAAATATACTCTCAATCTCTCACGTGTTTATAAATGATTTGTATTTCGCTCAATCCACATTAAATAAAAAATTTGCACTACCATAGGCTTGCTCATATTCTACCTCTTTACTACTCAGTACACGTGCAAACACAAATCAAGGGGACCTTTTTTTTTTTTCAAAGATTGTAGTGTGGCTAAGGAAAAGGAAAGGAATCAATAAAGATATGACTAGGCAAGAACTAAAGAGAATAAAAACAGTATTGTGGAGAATTCAAATAACCAGAATAAAACTATATAAGATAATGTAATTTCACCCCAACTTCATATTAAAACACATTCTCTCTACAAATTTCTTCATTTGACAACCTTTTGAATTTTTTTATTTTTTTTTTCAATTTTCAAAAATATTTTTTTCTTGTTTTCTTTTGTTTTTCAATTTTCAAAATTTTTTTTCGTTTTTCATTTTTCTTCAACTTGCACATAGATCAATACAATACACAACCCCCCCCCCCCAACACTTAAACCTTACTTGCCCTCAAGTAAGAATAAATAGAAAGGTAAGACCTACATCTTCCCTTCCACACTTACAATAGAATATTGCTAAAAAAACATCAATGCTCAACCATTCTTAATAGTAAGGCAAACTTTGTTATCAATCTTAATCCATGACTTCAACATCCAATACTAAGCAAGTCAAATTCAAAATGCACAAAAATCAATTCATTACGGTCATAAATCTTAATCCCTCAAATATATTCAAGCTTACAACTTAAACAACTGCATTATAAGGAAAAACATGAGAAATAAATTACCTTCCCATTTAGATCTTAACTTACCAGGCATCAACTTAAGGCGAGAATTATACAATAAGACTTTTTGATCAACTACAAAAGACTTTCTAGAAATTAATCTATCATGAAAAGCCTCAGTCTTTTCTTTGTAGATGGTGGAACTCTCATATGCCTCCAGCGAATCTATTCTAATTCCTGCAATTAAAACTTTCTTTCTTTGCCCGCTTGATCCAAATCCATGTTGCACTTCTTCACTGCCCAAAAAGCTCGGTGCTCAATTTCAACTGGTAAGTGGCATGCCTTGCCAAAAACAATCCTATAAGGGGACATCCCAATTGGTGTTTTATAGGTAGTCCTATAGCCCACAACGCATCATCTAATCTCTTGCTCGAATCCTTCATATTAGGTTGAAGAGTTTTCTGAAGGATATTCTTGATTTCTCTATTAGATACCTCTGCTTGCCCATTAGTCTGAGGATGATACGGCTTAGATACCTTATGCAATACTCCATATTTCTTCAGAAGAGCCTTCATACTCCTATTATAAAAGTGTGTGCCTTGATCACTAATGATAGTTCTTGGAATTCTAAACCAGCAAAAAAAATATGTGACCTACCAAAATCCACAACAACTTTGGAATCATCAGTCTGTGTGGCCTTGGCCTCCATCCATTAGATACATAATCAATAGGAAAGGGACAAATAAAATCAATACCCCATACATAAAAAATTTCCAAAAACAATAAAGGTTGTTGAGGCATCTCATTTCTACGGGTAATGTTCCCTATTCTTTGGCATCTCTCACATGATTGACAAAACAAGTATGCATCATGAAAAAGGGTAGGCCAATACAAATCAGAATCCAAAACTTTCCTAGCTGTATGTTTTGGTCCAAAATGTCCACCAAAAGCAAATGCATGACAAACACTAAGAATAGAATTAAACTCATGATTTGGTGCACATCTTCTAATTACTTGATCATTACAAAATCTCCACAAATAAGGATTGTCCCACACATAATACTTAGATTCACTTTTAAACTTATCAATTTGAGCTTTAGTAAAATGTGTAGGCAATACATTTGCAACCAAGTAATTTACCATATCTACAAACCATGGGGAAGAAGACTTACCTTGCAACTGTAAGAGTTGGTCATTAGGGAAGGAATCATCAATGGGAATGGAATCTAAACCTCTCTCAATTTTGCTCAAGTGATCAGCCACTAAATTTTCTACTCCACTCCTATCTTTAATTTCAATGTCAAACTCTTGGAGCAACAACATCCAAATAATCAGTTGTGGCTTGGCATCAAGTTTCTTCAGCAAGAATTTCAAAGCTACATGATCAGAAAATACAACCACTTTAGAGCCAAGCAAAAAAGATCTGAACTAATCTAGAGTAAAAACAAAAACTAAAAGCTCCTTTTCAGTAGTGGTATAGTTGGCTTGGGCGGAATCCAATGTCCTTGATGCATAATATATCACATATGGCTCCTTCCCCACTTTTTGTGCCAAAACAGCTCCCACTGCATAATTTGATACATCACACATAAGCTCAAACGGGAGTGTCTAATTAGGGGCTTGGATGATTTGAGTAGTAGTTAATGCCTTCTTCAAATGGTCAAATGCTTCTTGACACAAACTCCACATCTTTCTGTAAAAGGTTAGACATTGGAAGAGCAATCTTGCTAAAGTCATGAATGAAACGCCTGTAGAAACCTGGATGTCCAAGAAAAAAACCTACTTCCCGCACAGATGTGGGGCAAGGTAAACAAGTAATGACATCAATTTTAGTAGGATCTACAAAAATACCATTTCTAGAGACTACATGGCCTAAAACTATATCTTGTTCTACCATAAAATGACATTTTTCAAAATTCAACACAAAGTTAGCTTCAATGTAATGATGTAATACTCTTGCTAGACTATCCAAACATGCATCAAAAGAAGAACCATATGCGGTAAAATCATTAATAAAAACCTCCATACACTCTTCTAAAAAGTTTGAAGAAATGCTCACCATACATCTCTGGAATGTACCAGGTGCATAGCAAAGTCCAAAGGGCATCCTTCTATAGGCAAAAGCACCAAAGGGGCATGTAAATGTAGTCTTCTCTTGATCTTCAGGTAAGATGTGAATCTGAAAATAACCAGTGTATCCATCTAAAAAGCAGTAATGAGACTTACCGACCAATCTCTCTAACATTTGATCAATGAATGGCAAAGGGTGGTGGTCCTTCCTTGTAGCTTGATTGAGTCGCCTGTAATCTATGCAAACTCTCCAACTATTCTGAACTCTTATAGGCACCAACTCATTATTTTGATTTGCCACTACTGTCACTCCAGCTTCTTTAGAACAACTTGCACAAGACTAACCCATTGACTGTCCGAGATAGGATAAATAATGCCAACCTACAGTAGCTTGGTCACCTCTTTCTTCACTACATCTAAAATCATCGGATTCAATCTCCATTGGGGCTGCCTAACTGGTTTAGCTCCTTCCTCTAGTAGGATTCCATGCATGCAAATGGAAGGGTTAATACCAGGAATGTCTGCAAGTGTCCATCCTATTGCTCTAATATTTTCTTTCAGGACTTCTAACAATCTCTTTTCTTGATCAACAAGGAGATTGTTTGCAATAATGACTGGAAGTCGCTCATTATCCGCCAAGTATGCTTACTTCAAATGATCAGGTAATGGCTTTAATTCCAACTTTGGTGGCTGCATCACTAAAGGTAACTGTTTAGTAAGTTTATCTTCCTTTACACTTGCTACTAGAACCGCTGCATACCGATCAACACAATCTATAACAAAACTTGAAACACAATCAGAATCACAATTTTTATCACCATAAAAAAAAACAATCTGAGACACTGTCATGAACAACATCTACATTAGAATCAAGTTGGTCATGTCTTAAAAAATCAGAAATTTCAGCACATGCAGAACATAATTTATTAGAACTAAAGCATAAATTGCAGCTTAAAGAATCTGCAAAATCAAAAAACTTAGGGAATTCATCACGAAGTTCAGTATGCAAATCATTAACCAAATCGCTAATCAAATCAGCACTAAAAACATAATGCTCTTCAATGGGATGTTTCATAGCATCAAAAATATTAAATTTAACAATAGAATAGCTGAACTCCATGGAAAGCACTCCAGTGTGAACATCAATTTCAGAAATGGTCTCCCAAGAATCAAAGGAGCCAATTCAAGAAATTTAAAAATAGACATAGGAATAACATTAATTGAAGCACTTAAGTCTAGCTTATCATTTTCAAATTTAGAATCTCCTATAATGCATGGAATAGTAAAAATCCCTGGGTGCTTGCACTTTTGTGGTATAGGTTGAATAATAGCAGAAACATTTTGCCATGTGTCAATTCTTTCATTACCTTTTAACCTCCTCTTGTGCGTGCACAACTCTTTCAAAAACTTTGCATATTTTGGAATCAGCTTGATTGCATCTAGCAGTGGAATGTTCACTTCAACCTTTCTAAAAGTATCAAAAAGCTCTTTATCTTTATCATAATCTCCAACCTTTCTCGTTTAAGTAACTCTTTGAGGAAATGGAAGAGCTACAGTTGGCTGTGACTTCTCAACCTTCTCTATCTTCTCTACTTCATCACCTTTACACTTTTGTTTTGTACTCATTGGTTGGGAATCTTCCTCCACTGCCCTTCCGGACCTCAAAATAATGGCACACACATTCCTTTTAGGATTAGGAATGGTTTGGGAAGAAAGTTGGCCAGATCCTTGATTTTGCAACTGACTTAAAGAAGAAGCTAATTGTCCAAGTTGAGTTTCTAAATTTTGAATTGAAGCTTCAGTTCTCTATTGAAATTGCAAGTTATTTGTAGTCATTTGTTGACTAAATCTTCCAATCAAGACTCAAATTTTACAGCCATAGGCCCTTGTTGTTGGAAGGGAGGTCTATTGGGTCCCTCTTGAAACTGTTGTTGTTGTTGTCTCAAAGCTTGCTGGAAAGGTTGATGAAACTGCTGCAGCTGATTTTGCTATGGCACTGCATTTCTATACCTTAGATTTGGATGATCTCTCTAGCCAGGGTTATAAGTGTTGGAGAATGGGTCATACCTTTGTTGCTGCTGAAATTGTGGTTTACCAGGGAAAACACTTGCCACGACAACACCTTGATCTTGAAATGAAGAACTGTCATCTTAGAGTGTTGGGCATGTATCCGTGGGATGAGTGGAACATGAACAAATGCGTCATAACATAGCAGCTCCTTGTACAGATTGTTTTACTACCAATTGCCTCATCAAGGAAGTTAACTCATCAAGCCTGTGCTCCAATCTCTCTTGATTAGCCTTAAAAACTTGCACTTCATTGACTCCTCTGCTTGGAACTCAAATTCTAGTGCCGAACTGTTGAGAGTTGGTAGCCATATTTGTAATCAAATCTCTAGCAGCAGTTGGAGTTTTATCAACTAAGGCACCACCACTTGCAGCATCCACCATACTTCTATCCATTGGCAGCAATCCTTCGTAAAAGTATTGGATAAGAAATTGATCACTGATTTGGTGATGTGGACAGCTTGCACATAATTTCTTGAATCTCTCCAAATATTCATGTAATGTCTCACCACTTATCTGCCTAATCCAGCAAATTTCCTTTCGGATTGCAGCAACTCTTGAAGCTGCGAAATTTTTTTTTCTAAGAATAGCCTCTTTATATCATTCCAATTTGTAACAATTTTAGGTTGCAAATAGTATAACCAATCCTTTGCTGCTCCATCTAATAAAAAAGGAAAAGCTCTCAGCTTGTGCTCCATATAATGAAAAAGGAAAAGCTCTCAACTTGATCTGTTCTTCTTCAATTCCCTTCGTCTTCATAGTTGAACAAACCACATAGAACTCTTTCAAGTGTTTGTGAGGATCCTCTCTTACAAGACCATGAAACTTCGACAACAAATGGATTGGTCTAGACTTAAGCTCAAAATCAGCATCTAAATCAAGATATTGAATACACAATGGTTGATAATTAACATCAAGTGCAACTAGTTGTTTTAAAGTCATATTCTGCCTATTATTAACCATGGGTACAATAGGATTTATTTCACTATCAATATTTGTACCAATATTACCTTCAATTTCAACACCAGTTATACTAGCTCTAAGCGATGCACGCAAAGTTCTTTCAATCATAGGATCAAATTCAAATACTAGATTACCAAACGACCTTCTACTCATCAAATAGTAACACAAGTTCAAGCACAACTTTAGACACAAAATAAGACACAAATACAAAACAAAAAAGTGATAAAAAAATAACTAAAAAAAAACCTATCAAGTGATTTTTATTTTAATTGTTTTGAAAAAAAAAAAAATTGAGTAGTTGCTCTGTCGTCCGAAGTTGACTAGAGTAATAGAATACCGAAGATTTTTCTAAGTCGCCAGATATGCATGAAAATTGCTGGAAGTAAGATAAAATAGTTCTCTAGATGCTGCTGGAACAGTGCTGGTTGCCTGCAAAAAGAAGTAGCTAAACAAAAACTGCCTGGAATACGCCATTAGGATTTTTGCCTGAACAACTAGTAGACAGAAAGAGATCTGAATACTCAGGCCACAGCTGGTCAGCAGCAGCCCACAAGGGCGCCCTCAGCCAACTGCAGCCAAAAGAGCACATGCCGAGCAATAGCAGGGAGCAGAGAAGATTTGTTCAGGCAAATCTGGACTCGTGCAGTGATGTATTTCCTGTCTGGTAGATCTAGACTGCTCTCGAATCAAGCAGGCAGATCGTTCAGCCCAGACCCCAAGTGCCCAAGCTTGACCACGAGTGGCTGAGCAGAGCAGTAGCGACTCACTATAGAGAAGTCACGAGCTGGCTGTAGACGTCGGATCAGACTAAACAACTGGCAGCCTTGCCAAGCAATAGGGGAGCCTTTTCTCTCTCTTTCAATCTCTCTCTTGCTCTCAATTTCTTGTTCTTGCCTCGTCTCTTTTACCTCATTGACTTTCTTTTCTTTTTCTTCCTCATTTTCTTGTTTCTCAAGATTTTTCTCACTTGCAAACTCTTCTTTTTGTTCACTTGAAATCTTTTCTCTCTTAACAATTGAAATCTCTCTTCTCCATCTATTGAATGTTTCCATTTCTCTATTCAACCTCATTTGTTCCTTTTTAATCGTTTTTGGTGACATAGAGACAAAATGCATCTTCTTTCTAACCTTCTTGAAGATATACTTTCTACCTTGATCATAAAGTGTAGCCCCCTTTTGAACTAGCCATGGTTTTCCTAACAACAAATGTCCTTCCTTCATGGGTACCACATCAAACAACACTTCATCCTCATACCCCACAATAGAAAGTGGAATCACTACTTGCCTTTCAACCGTCTTCTCTCTCTTGCTCTAAATTTCTTGTTCTTGCATTTCTTTTACCTCATTGACTCTCTTTTCTTTTTCCTCCTTACTACTTGTTTTTCAACCATAAATCCTTCATTCTCATTCCTCCATTGTCGTTTGTATGGATTTGGATGGTCCTTGCAGTTAAGCCTCAACCAATCAGCCAAAAATTGACTAGCCATTGATGTGATCCTTGGAACGAACAAAACTTTGAATGAAGATAATTTGATGCCATTAAAGAAAGCTCATTCAAAGACAACATTCATGGAAGCTTAAAGACCTGCAAGTCCAATAATTCAAGTTGGAAGAAGAAAGAAGACAACATTTTGTCACAAGCTTGAGCTTGAAACCCTACTTGATTAAAACCCTTAAATGCTTCATGAAGAATATTGGAACAAAGAGGGCTGAATGTATCAACTTTCGAAAGCTACAAAGTCTCCAAATTCATGCCTACAAATGTGAAGAAAACATGGATCGAAGGGGCTTGAAGTTGGCAAGAAGATTACAAGTATAATGTTGGAGAAAATAGTGAAGATGAAGGTTGTCCGACGCTAGCTTAACAAAGTCCGGTGCCAGAAATTCTTGAACGTTGATCAAATTGAGTTTGGAAATCTTGTGCTTATTGTTCAAAACATTCTTCAATCCAGTCAACACTTAACAAATAGAATTAGCACTTGTTTTTTGCCTTAGGCTTGATTCCCATAAACAATTGATCATAAGAAAATAGTAGGATAGATGTAAATCGAACAAACACATGATCATACGATTTCAAAAAATACAAATATGATCATCACACAAACAAAAAAGAAAGCAAATAAAGATAGTGTGATTTCTTCGAAGGTCTTTTTTGGCTGGTAGGTCAAAATCGCACCGAAGATAGGATTTCACATAGGTTTCGTTCAGATTCTAGAACACCACAAGAATTTGCACATCCTTGCTCTATGTATTTGACTTTCTGGGCTTACAAAATAGTTGCAAAATCTTGCAGAGAGTGAATTGCTTCAATTACTCAAAACTACATATGACATCAATAGTATTGTCAGTCTGAAACAATTTGTAACACTTCATAAACAACAACCCATATCACTGCAAAAACAATCTAGACTGGCTTAAAAAAACCCCTAACTCCAAGTAAAACAGCCCATGCATCCTCAGAAATAACCCATAAACTATAAAAACAACCCCATATAATGACATAAAAACAACCCATATCACCACCAAAACAACCCATACAACCTCAAAAAAAAACCTAAATAACTACATAAACAACAACCAGTATCACCACAAAAACAACCCTCAACTCCACATAAAATAATCCATAAAGCCTCAAAAACACCCTTATAACTACATGACAACAACCCGAATTACCACAAAAACAACCATCAACTCCACATAAAACAACCCATACAACCTCAGAAACAATACAAAATTAATAAGAATAACCCATATAACTACAAACTGATAGAGATCAAGGAGCACACTTGGCTCCCTGGCTTGGAAGTAAAAAGATGTAAGATTAAGATGTTAATGTGCATTTATAAGGACCTATACTTTAAGTATAAGCATGATACTTCAATGGTTAAGAAGCTCATGAAGATATTGGCATTGATATAAATCAAAGAAGAACTACTTGATTTTGAAGCCATATTTGAAGAGAATAAATTTGATGAAAATGTTGAAGCTTTGAAGCTATGGAATGTCACTTCAATGGAGCTAAAAATCATGCAAGGAGATGCCGAATAAGTTAGAAAGAATAAGTCAAGAATGCATCATGAAATCCTAGCAAAATCGACAAGAATTGTTGGAGAAACATGGCTGTAACGTGGACTGTCCAGCAGCAAAGTGTTATTCTGCTAGCCCATATATTTGTTAAGAAATTTGCTATTTTTAAGGGGTCTTTTATGTCTTAACACCTCTAAATTCATCCTTTAGGTTTACTTTCAAATTTAGCTATAAATACTATCTTATTTTGTAATAGATGACAGATTTTTTTAACAATGAAAAACACATTTCACTCTTGAAAATTTTGAATTCAAGATCTAAGTGATCTTTCTTCTGGGTTTTTACTAGAACTCTTCTAGGGTTCTTGTGGAACTTCTTAAGGGAAATTCTACACTTTGGTTGAGGTGTGTTTTGTCTACCAAACACAAGTCATTGGTTGATGTTAGAAGACAACATAGGTCAATGAAACTAACCAAGATCTTTCATAAAGTTTTGGGTAGGTTTTTTAGGGTGTAGAAGGTCTTCTATAACTTATATAGATTGGTTAAGGTTAATCATAATTTAGGTCAATCTATACACTAAACTTGAATCACTTGATGAATTCTTTAGAACTTGTTTCATTTTTGAGTTGTTCTAACTTCTAAGGATTGTGCCATGATTTGAGAAACTTCAATTGACTGAATCATGTCATTTTGGTATAAACTTGAATCCAAGGAATCACATCACTAAGAGATAGAGAGAGAAAGAGAAAGAAAAGAAAGAAACCAAGAGAGAGGGGAAGAACCAAGAGGAAAACAAAGGAGAGAAGGAAAACGAAAATGAGAGTGAAGATGAGGAAAAGAGTGAGAATGAGTTTGAAAGAGAACATAAGTTTGTGAGAAGAGAAATAAGTGAAGAAAAAGAGAGCTTATAGGAAAAAGAAATAGATATTAAGAGTGCTTTGGTGAGGATATACAAAGGGGCCTTAATTTCTCCTTCTAACATTGACTAGTGTTCTTAGGCCAAATTTTCAACAATTTGAAGGATTAATCAAGATCAAAGATGGCAAGGACCACATGATGATGATTGAAATGTTGAAGTGGTACACTCTTATCTGTACACTTGGAGATAGATTGTCGAAATTTGCGCATGAAAAGTCGATATCTATGGCTAAGCATGATTTTATAAATGTTTATGATGTAAGTGAGCAAGAAGTTTTTGCTAATTCTTTTATGCATGATGATCTCTTGGTTGGAAATAATAAATTGTGTATTTCTTTGAGTTTGTCAAAGGCTTTGGAAGATTTTGTGCTTATTGAGGAATCATTTGTGAGTGAACGTGCTTGTGCTTATGTTCTTAATGTTTCCAGAAAAATAGCATCTGTTGAATTCCATAACCATGATGACTCTTTGTTTGATGGAAATGTTTTGCTCATGACTAGATCTTCCAATCATGAATTGCAGAAATTTCAGTTTCATGGAAATAGTTTTGGAGTGCATTTTTATGCTTTGGAAAGCTTGAAGTTCATGAGGAACAACATCGTTGAATCTTACATGAACAGACTCTCAATGATTGTCTTGGATGCTCGAGTTTTGTGGATTTTTGATGTTGTAATCCTTGGTACAAACTTGTATTTTTGTGGTTTGAAATGTATGCTTATTGTTGATTCCAAATGTTCTACTATCTTGTTTGAAATGTACTTCATGGTGATACAAGTGAAAAGAAAGTCTATTTGTTGAGACTTTGTGATAAGACATTTCATGTCGAGGAATTTCTCCCTAGAGAAGTTGCATGGATCTTGATGCTTATCTGGTGGAAGTATATGGTTTCTTGGATTATATTTTGTACCTTCAGTAGAGACTTGTTGAAAACTTAGAAACATTTTCTATCCTTGAATGAGAACAATATTTTCCATCTTGATGTAAATTCAAATCCTACCATATGTGAGAGTTATATTCTTTTTGATTTTACACATATGTTTGATATTTTTTATGGAGCATACTTACAAGACAGTTTGAGGAATGTTTCTTGACGTTGCAATGTATTGACCAACTTGATCTTATGAAAGTGGAATTCAAATTTGGAGCTATCTTGTATATGCTCTATGGGATCATCAACTTGTGATAGACGGAATGGTAAGGCATTTTTTATATTACATCGTTCAATGAGGAAAGCACATGCCAAGTCTATGAAAACATTAGTTTTTGTGATAAGTGTCATTTTGCTTTTTCAATCCATGTTAGTAATCATTTTCTTATCAATGTAGGATTTGAAGATTCTTTGATGAATCTTTTTGAGGAGAAGGGGAATGATAGAGATCAAGGGAACCACTTGGCTCTCTGGCTTGGAAGTAAAAAGATGCAAGATTAAGAGGTTAATGTGCACTTATAAGGACTTACACTTTTAAGTATAAGTATGATACTTCAATGGCTAAGAAACTCATGAAGACATTGGCATTGATATAAATCAAAGAAGAACTACTTGATTTTGAAACCATATTTGAAGAGAATAAATTTGATGAAAATGTTGAAGACTTGAAGCTATGGAATGTCATCTCAATAGAGACAAAAATCATGCAAAAAGATGCCAAAGAAGTATATAAATAATACATCAAGAATGCATCATAAAATGCTAGCCAAATGGACAATAATTGTTGGAGAAACATGGTTGTAAGGTGGACTGTCCAGCGGCAAAGTGTTACTCTGCCAGCCTAGATATTTGTTAGGAAATTTGCTATTTTTAAGTTGTCTTTTATGTCTTAACACCCCTAAATTCATCTCTTAGGTTTTCTTTCAAATTTAGCTATAAATACTCTCATATTTTGTAATAGATGGCAGATTTTTTAATGATGAAAAACACATTTCTCTCTTGAGAATTTCAAATTCAAGATCTAAGTGATCTTTCTTGTGGGTTTTTGTTAGAGCTCTTCTAGGTTCTTGTGGAACTTCTTAAATGCAATTCTACACTTTGGTTGGGGTGTGTTTTATCTATCAAACACAAGTTGTTGGTTGATGTTAGAAGACAACATAGTTCAATGAAATTAACCATGATCTTTGATGAAGTCTTGGGCAAGTTTTCAATTGATGTGTAATTGATTGATGAAGCAAGTTTCATAAACTACTGATTGAGAAAATATACTTTACTTGCAAGGCCTAAACAAATCCATGCATTGCTTATCTCACAATGCTCCCACCCGTTCTTCCTTCTATAGGCTTGCCCAGCTCACTAGGAACAGCCAATCACGATCAACCCAGTAAAGTATCATCTGATGGCAGAACAAACAATAAGGGAAGTCATTCCACCTCCCAAGGTTAAAAACCAGATCAAGGGTCCAGTTCTGAATATTGTGATTCATGGCATAGCTCATCAGCATTGTGTGACAGATCGACAAAAAGGTAATCTTTATCCAGACCTCTTCTTGGACTCGCACCTTTTCTCCTCCAGCAGTGTCAATAAAGAAGGGGTTATGGACATCAGAAATTAAAATAGAATCTTTATCAGGCCAATACCTTTTGTGCAACTGGTTTTCCTTTGTATTGTATTTGTTTGAGATGATAGAGATTGGACCTAATTTAAATCCAGAAACTAGGCAAAACTCCGTTTTGCTGCACCTGGTTATCCTTACACTAATTAGGAACCACAACTCATTTGTAGGTGTATCGGGCAACACCACTCTCCTGCATAGAATTTGGTGGAGAATGTTGCAGGCAATGTGATTCCTCTGACTGAACTCTAGCAGGTGTCCCATGCAGCTACTCCTCAAAGTTAACAAATCGTTCTTAGGATATTTATGTTCCATGGACCTTTAATATCGAAACCCATCCTTACTCTGGGCATATGGTCAATGTTCACATAAATGTGATCCCCCTAGAGTTCCCTTTTATGTACAAGATAGTCTTCCATCTATGGGAACAAAGAAGATGTATCATGAGTAGCTAAACAACCCATCGAAGATAACTCATAAACAGTAACTCATCATCCCATACATGACATGAAACAACCATATGATATAAAATTATTAGAAATACATGAAACCCGTGTGAAGTTTGAAACAACCCATATGATATAAAATTATCAGACAGTCTCAAAACAACTCATACAAGTCATGAAACAACTCATATGATATTAAATTGGCAAAAATGGCATACACAACCTTGACACAGTCTCGAAACAACCCATATGATATAAAATTATTAGGAATGTCGTACACAGTCAGTACATAGTTTCAGAACAACCTATACAGGCCATGAAATAACTCATATGATATGAAATTATCAGATATTGGCATACACAACCCGTAGACCATCTTGGAACAACTCATACAAGCCATGAAACAACCCATATGACAAAATTATCAAAAGTGGCATACACAATCCGTGCACAGTCTCGAAACAACCTATACAAGACATGAAACAACCCATGTAATATAAAATTATCAAGGATGACATACACAACCTGTACACAGTCTCGGAATAACCCGGATGACGTAAAATTTTTAGAGATGGCATACACAACCTTACGCAGTCTCAGACCAACCCTTTCAAACCATGAAACAGCCCGAACGTCAATATATTTAACAAATATATGGAAAGATGAGATCTTGTAACAAAGAACACATAACCCATGTCAAATACAAAAGAACTTATTAAGCAAATACTCGGTGAAAATTCGTTCTAAAATTTTGTTATGAGACATAAATAACACATTTTGCACACAAAGAATCAACCTTTACACATAAAATAGCATTAACTCCATGAAAAATATTACCTTCCTCCAAAACAACTGAATTTCGGTTTTGAGGAGATAGTGTGATGTCCAACAAACTTGAGATGCCTATTCGAAGTAATTTTCAAGCTTGTGAGGTGATGTTCAAGCTTAGGGTAGGAGATAGTGTGATTTTCAAGTATTTTTGAGAAAGAATGTGCTTTGACCGATTGTGAGATCGTGCTTGGACGGAAAGTTACGGAAGTTACTAAAATGACGGGTTGTGTATGTTATATTAGTATGTTTTAGAGCAGGTAATTATCTTATTAATAAATAAAGTGTTTTATTTATTCATTGTTTTCCCATGTCCTTAATTGTTTATTAAAAGATATTATTTTTATGACTAATAATTGATGTGATGTTATTTCTTTGTCGGAAAAATTTAAATAAATGTTCCTAATTGTTGAATTATTCTTTTGGTAAGAATAATTCGTTAAGATTAGCTTGTGTTTATTTTTTTATTATTAGTATGGCGATACTAATAAATTAGAAAATGAAGAATCACATTCTATTTAAGAATAAACATAAGTATTTGGGGAGACAAATAACTTGAACATGTGACATTAATTAATGATATAATGTCATTCATTAATTGATTATTGTTGTGCATATATTCCCTAAATCAGAAATAACATACGTGAGATTTATATTAGAGTATTTGGAATATACTATTACTATATTCACTTATTTCATTAAGTATCAAGGTAATATATAATTCCTAATATTTAATTATGAAGCTACGTATTAGTAAGTGACAGGATCCATTACTTCATAATTAAATGAGTGAAGGATAATATTTAATATGTATTCTATTTATCTTGACTAGAATGTTCTTGGCTAAGACAATTATAGAGAAAGTGTTTCTCAAATAGTCAAGTGATTAAACTGAATTAGAATGTTATTAAGTAATGGAGATTATTTATTAAGAATATAAATGGAGAGATTAAATGCACAGTAATTACAATGAGATTCTAATGACAAGGAATTAATCTTTCACTATTTATTAGGTAGTCATGATATATTACTAGAAGTGACTCATGACTTATGAAAGTTTAAATATACTTGGAAAATATGTTCAAGTTAAAATTGTCTAATTATATTAAAGAGTTAATATTAATTTCTATTTTAAATAAATAATGAACCTTAGAAAGTCAAAAACTTACAATGATATTGGGCTTTTATCGTATAGTGTAAAGCCCAAATAATTGGTCTATGGGTTTTGATAAATTAATTTATTAGTTAATTAATTAATTCTTAAAAACTAAGCCTCTTCCTAAAAGGAATAAGAACA
>JAWZTD010024321.1:0-17149 GCA_035221335.1 Echites panduratus
AATAAATGGCAAAATGAGGGGATTGCCTAATAACCCCTGGATTATGTCAGTGGATGGAGCCGCCAACCAGGATGGCATTATCAAGTTGGAAAAATTAGTCAAACTCCTCTTCAAAGGGAGTAATAATGTTGTGGAATACGAAGCCCTCTTAATGGGCCTAAGATGGGCAAGAAAGCTAGGAATCAGAAAAATAAGAGCGGAAAGCGATTCTCAAGTTATTTGTGAATCAGGTGAATCAAGAATTCCAGGCCAATGATCAGACCTTAAAAAATTATAGGGACGCGGTCAGCCTGGAAACAATCAAGTTTGAATATTTCGAACTTCTTAAAATTCCTAGGGAGAACAATTAGAGGGTAGATTATATTTCCATGCTGGCAGCGACATCACCATGTGAAATAGTAGCGGGGATCGAGATTGAAGCAAAAGCAACCCCGAGCCCCACGGAATCGACAGAAAGTATATTCGAAATCACTAGCAAAAAGGATTGGGTCAGTGAAATGGAAGAATTGCTAAAAAGGGGAAAACTCCCTGAGAGTTCCGAGGAAGCTCAGGCACTCAAGAAAAGAGCAGCAAGATACACTATCTTAGACGACGTCCTCTACAGGCGCTCGTTCTCAAAGCCGCTCATGAGGTGTGTCCCGCCTCACATGACCACACCACTCCTCGAAGAGGTCCATGAGGGGATTTGTGGAGGCCACCCGGGGGCTAGGATGATGGCTGAACGGATAATTAACCTGGGGTATTACTGGCCGTCGTTATGACAGGATGTCAAAGAATACATTAAAAAATGTTTGAAGTGCCAGGAATATGGTGTCATCCCGAGGCAACCATCAGTGGGCCAAACCCCGGTAGTTTCATCATGGCCTTTCGACATATGGGGAATGGACTTGATGGGACCCTTTAAAAAAGCTAGCGGGGGAAGAAAATTCTTAGTGGTGGTTGTGGATTATTTCTCTAAATGGATTGAAGCTAAGGCCTTACTTCACCCGACAAAAGAAAATGTACTTTATTTCTTCCACGACTCGGTATTATGTCGATACGGAGTCCCCAGAGCTATAGTGGCGGATCATGGCACTCAATTCGCCTCTAAGTTCACCACAGAGTGTAACAGGTTAAAGATCAAACACTGGAAGTCATCCGTAGCTCCCCACAAGGAAATGGTCAGGCAGAGGCGGCAAACAAGCTAATAATCACAGCCTTAAAGAAAAACCTTGAAGGTAAAGATGGGAGATGGGCTGATGAATTACATCCCGTACTCTGGTCCATTCGTACCTCGACAAGGTGGTCAACAGGGGAAAGCCCTTTCTCCTTAGTATATGGAACTGAGGCAGTTGCCCCAGCAGAGGTAGCACTTCCGCTCATCTTTTATTTTGCAGGACATCCTACATCCATAGTTCATCCAAAACCCCTTTTCCTTTATTTTGTCCTATCAGGATAATTAATTTCTAACACAATATCCATTATTTGTACAATTAAAATGATGTCAAAGTTGTAGAATTTTCCTTTAGAGAACAACAAAGATAAATCTCATTTCATATATCCAAAATAAAAAAAAATCACTTTATGTTGAATTTGCAATCTTACCTTTATTTTTTGTAATGAGAAGAGCCTTATTGCCAGTACCTGTCATTGGAAAAATAAAGCTGAATATTTCGAGTTTAGAGGTTGATTCTCGTCTGTCCTAAAGAAGTTGAAATACTAAAATCTAAGAAAAAGGTCTCAATACTAAGACATGAATTCTGGAAAGATACGAACAAAAATTTTATTTCTAATAGTATATGCCTTCTCATAGATAATATAGTACCAGTATTACCCCAACAATTAAATAAAGAAAGACAGAACATCCATCTCAATGATGTCATTGCAACGTCAGATGCTCCCCGCTCCAATTACTTGTTTTTTTATTTTATTAACGGTTCACATCCTAAAGATGAACACATATCCTAAAAGGATACTCATTACACAATCAAACAGTACTTTCTGATACATTTGAAGTGATTTTATACATTATATTTATAAAGAAAAATCATCCAATGCAAACCTCAATTATAGGTATTGTCCTGAAAGCTAGAAAAATAAAAAACCCCTCACATATTTAGGTTGAAGGGAGCAGTACTCCACCTCAAGTAACAAGACCATAATGTAGCTAAAAAGACAAAATACTTAATGCTTCACGAGATATAAAGTACATGCTAGTTGATTCATGCAGTTTGAATGGTGCATGCTAGTTGATTCATGCGGTTTGACTGGTGCATCGTTATTAAGGATGCTCCTTGGTTCAGTAAACGGTGAATAAGACCATCATTTTAACTTTGCACTCTATCTGCAGTAGATAAGAGATAAATTTTTGCAATTTGTAAGAATAAAATGCTAAATAACATTGCATCAACCAGAATGTTAATTAGTGTCAAATCATAGAAGAACAAATTCTTTCACTCACGAAACTAGTAGGTGGACAAATTCTTTCACTCACTTCCCACAGAACATGATATCCCAATAACTTTTTTCACAACCAAGAAATTAAAAAAAAAGCATGTTAAGTCCCCTTTTATAAAGTCCGAGACTAAGCATTTTTAAAGAAAACTGTTAAGAAAAGAACAACACATATATTCATATAAACTCATTGAGTATATCAAGATCGTAATAACTAACCTTATCTAGACATCCTTCTTCTTCACTTCAGGATAAAGAAATTTCAATTACCCTTTCGTTCAAGATGAGACAAAGTACTTGCTCTCTGAGAGTGAATGCAACAAGGTTAATTTCTGTGGAATCTTCGATGATTGATTGAAAGCGAAAGGGTTCAAGTTGAGGAATGAACAATTCTTCTTCTCTTGCCTGCCAGTGAATGGAATGCGTTGTCTAAAAAAGAGTTTTATGGTTGATGTAAAGGAGAGCCTCATCACAAGTACCCATTCTTGGCAAACAGAATTGAAAATACTGGGCTTGGTTCTCGTTAATCCCAAAACAATTGAAAATACTTTGATTCATCTTTCTTTTTTTTTGAAGATTGATACAGAGATCTTCGATAGAAATTTTTTCCTGCGAATGGCTAGGAGAAATATGGAAAGATGGGCAATAGATTGCTTTTTGGCATGTTAACGGGGTTAAGTATTCTTATAGGTACGATGACATGGCAAATCTACCACATGCAGGAGCACCATTGGGCTGCTACACCAAATCAGTATGCTAACGTGGTGCAGTAGCTGTATGGAAAATTTTCTCATATCAAATGAGATCTGAAAGAAGAGTACAAAACTGAAGGACAGTGAACACAAGTCAATTATCCATTTAATTCAGATAGAAAGTATTAAGTCCAAGGAATAAAAAAAAATCTTTCATAATTCCCACAAGCCTCATGAAATCTAAATGAGACTCCTAGGAAGGGTCAAGCCAAAGTGTAAAAATTAAAAACCAAAATTGTCTTAGGACAAAGAACAAGATAACATAAAATATCCCAGCTATCCACGAAACATGAACATGCATCATTAAAGAAGTTTCAATTCCTATTTTATTCTTGCACCGCATGGCCCACGAAAGATAAGGAGCCCCTAAATTTCCACTGTGTATGCAGCTCTAATAAGTAGGGATCTCCATAGCAGTTCCATATAGATCAAAACAAATAAAAGGGGGGATTTTAAAAAAACAGTGACCAAGAATTCTACAACAAAAACGAAGTATACACATGCTTATATGTAATGAAATCTTCAAAAACATAATTCAAGCCCCTTTTAGTTTGTTGTTGACAGAGTCAAAAACTAACAAAAACTAACTTCAACAACAGTGTAACACAAAGTCTCTGAACTAAACAACAACAAATCACAGTTTATAAAGCTCCAATAACGAAGAATGAGCTAAAAAAACATCCAAGTTGGCCATTTCAAACATTTAGTCCAAAACAAACAACAACAGCCCAAAGAAATATCCCTAAAATTCCTTAAAATAATTACAAAACATACGTCACACCATGATGAGAAGTCAAGATGGAGGGTCTCGATTGACTTGAGGGTCATGATCAATAGCATCACAGCTGAAGTTTGGTATTCTATTAGTGGAACCAACCCCTGGTGAAGTGTTTGCACTGCAGGGTGGGAATGGGGCTACAGGCAATAGACCTGCAATGCTTGGTTCATTCTTGACGAATAGCTCTCATTTCCTCCTATAATTGTTTCCGCACCTCTTCAGGCATCTGCCTCCTCAATTCTCTCTCAAACTCCTCCTTCTCGAGCCAGAGTTCCTCTCTTAACCTTTCTTTCTCATGCTGTAGACTATCATCTAATAGCTTTGGGTATCTGCTTGACTTCTTCAGCTATAACCTTGCTGTAGAATCTTTCAGTGATGTCATAGACGGACAACTTCCCATGCATCTTAGACAGCATTTTTTTTTTCTCTCTACCAACCGAAGCCCTGGAGATATCATTCTTAGCTACATCTGTGTGCTAATCCTCCAACAATTCATTTTAAAGTATTGTGCAATTAACTCAGTCTCAAAAATTACATGTTAGTTATTTTCATAGTCAAGTTAAAAGGATGGTTAGGAGTTAACTCATGGCAGCAAAGACTTTCTATTATTTCTTCCGTAGTGTTATCAATGCTGAAGTCCTTTCTTTTTCTTGTTGCCAAAAACACATCAAATTGACTTGAGCCCTCTAGAAGAAAGTTGTGAAATAATAAAGAGGAACATAATCAGACATGCTACCCATTTTATAACACAACTAACTATCAAAAATTCGAAAGAAATAAACTTAGGTACTTGTGGGAGGACAATGGAGAATGTGGTCTTCCCTGTTTGATGAGCTCGATTGTATGAATTTTGTCTAGCCTCCGAATCCGATAGGGAGGAATACCGGGGCTGTCTTGATTTCGTTCGAATTATTCTTTCTTCAACCTACTCTTATAATCTCTACAACTATTATTTATCATTTGGAAAACCACTCTCCGAGCACCGTCATCCTCAGGTAATACTGTGTTTTGCTTAAATGACACAAGATCATTAAAGTTAGTGAGCAAACATAATTTATGTAAAGAGAAGTAGATGAAGTTGCTAATATGGTGGAATCAGAGTACCTTAAATTCTTCCCATATCTGATCCTTGATCTCCCTAGGTATTTTCATCCACGAGGAGTAAGTGATTGGTAGGTTGTTGCCCATTTTTGTTAATACTCCACAAGCAGTGGAAAAACTCGCATTGTGAAGGGAGCTTGGCATAACCACCACCTTTCCTACTTGAGGAAGCAATTATCTCACCTGTAATCGAGCATTATACATTTTTTTTATTAGCTCTCCACATTATACATATTTTTTTATCCGATACACTTTAAACCAGCTCTTGACAAAAAACATTAACATACTAGAAGCTGTGTTGGTATTCCTGCCTCGGTAATCTATAGACATGGCAGAAATACTTTGCTTCCTATCTACGACGGGTGGGTGGCGAGGGACTAACTTGGTAAGGTGCATTGCCCAGTGCGGTTGCCTCGACAACTGTCAACTATTAACTGATTTGTTTATCAAATTATTTAACAACTTACTTACATTGCAGACAACATATTTTTCATGATCGTCAAACATCTAATAATCAAGATCATCCGGAAGAAGTGCTAGTTTGGCTCGAAATTGTTTGAATTTCTCAAGTGTAAACTACGCTTCTGTGAGCTGCAAAACCACAAAATTATCTGCATCAAGTTAATGAGTAAGTGTCTCAAAAATATGTAATAAAGAAATCAGATTGAGACATTTAAGATTTGCTTACAAAGTGCTGGTTTCCCTCCAATATAAACACTTTATGAGCATTCTCAACAAAAAGTTGAGAAAATAAAAAAAGATAATACCCGCACTCCTCACTGCCCACTTGTTGCAAGAAGTAACAAAAAAGAAAGGAAATGTCATCTTTACTAAAAAAAACTAAAAAGAAATTAAGACAACAATTTTAGATTGAGAGGGTAACTAAAACATTTAATCCTTTTTCCATTTTTAAATTGAATGGTTCCTTAATATTTTGCATATAAGAAATGGGAGCTCATGTTGACTTTAGAGTATTGGACAACATATCATTGATGTTAAAAGTCATGAAAAACATTAAAATAAGGGTATTCTTTTAAAAAAAAAAAAACTTTTTTTTTGTTTTTGTGAGCTGATAATCTTAATGCATGTTGCAAGAATCCTAAGAACAACCCTAGACAAATTTATCGTTGGCCTCAAGAAGGGTATCTACAAACAAGTGGCTTTTTCCATAACCCTCACACAATGGTGGGGAACGTCAACCATGAACCTACAATATTGCAGAAATCTTATTAGATCTAACAGGTGTGGATGACAGAAAAATACAATTTTCATGATTATGTCATAAACCAGATGGAAAGGGAAATATTGTCTAGCTAAAGTTTCAATTTCCTTTTGATTTGCTAATCTCATGGAGTCCATCAAGATGATATATTTCTGCTTCGACTCAATTTCATCATTGAATGCACAAAATATCAATAAAGACCAATGAGCAATGTGTATATGATTGGAAATTACTAATCAACTTGTTGCATAGAACAAGTATATTCAGTAATAAAATGTTGTAAAATGTACCACAGAACTACTGGAGCCACTATGTATTCATTCTCGAAAATGCCTTTCTTCCGTATCCAGTCCAAGACATGGTCGCTATTTGTAGTAGCATACACTTGAAACCAAAGTGAATCTAAGTAGGCAGACAAGCTTCACCTCTCATCCGCAATAGTGTATCATAAGTGCCTACAATGTAATAAATATATGTGAATCAAGTATTGTCATAGCAATGACAATTTAAAGTATTGAAAGTATGGGTGTAAATTATCTTACTCAAAATATCTTTGGAACCCATATGAGTTTAGCATCCCCCCAACATCATGAACAGGAGCAAAGCTGCTCGAAGGTTGGGAAGGCCTTGAATTAATGTTTTTTTTTTTTTTAATCAGAAGTAGCTTTTAATTGGTGGGGTGTTAGGCAGACCCCTATCTGTCCATTCATGAAAATATTAACACATAAGGTGGGCTTCAAAGAATTAAATAAAGGAAAAATGGAAAAATCCATTTTTACAGAAGCATATGAGTTAAGTTTACACAATTTGAAGGCCTAAAACCTGTCCAAGTTTAGGAATATCATATGCCCTTAAAATAGTTATAGAATTTTAGTCTCACTCAATTGATGATGTTGTTGTCAGAGCTCACTATTCCATCGTAGTATGAGCAACATCCTGATGCCCAAATTTCACCACATGCAAGGCTATTTTTAAGAAGTGCCAAACTACTTCCCAAAGATATTGTACATCAAATGATGAGTAACACCAATTCCATACCTATGTTGCAATTGAGCAATCTACAAACAAGTGATAGATAGTCTCTATTGAGGTTTCACAGTGACATTTTGAAGCTAATGATACACATCATTTATTTCGGACAGAATCCAAAGGAAGAAAGCCATAGGACAATTTCCACATGAATATGGTCAAAGTAATAAGTATGATACGGTCATGGAAAATACAAGGTTTAGCAATTGCATCAGTAAACTCATGTAATTTATCTAAACAAGAAGTTACTGTGATTGTAAGTGACCATATGTGCCTGTCTTCCTTCATTGTGTGAAAGGAAATGTTCTTCAAATATTCAATTAAATCTGACAGTAACATGTCATTTAAAAGATCCAGATTCCAAGAATTATTATAGACAGCTTCTTTAACCTTAAGATATGGGTAAGTCACCTGACTAACCTTATAGACTAGACAGCCCTCCAAGTACCAATTTCCAAACCAGAAAGAAACATTTCCTTTCCATGAAAGAACAAGAATATGATGCTCCGCCTGTCTAGAAAACGACATTCCCAAATAGAATCCATATTTCATCTTCATGTGCCCACTCCATAAAGAATCCACCATAATTTGTAGTTATGGGCCACCATATAATCTTCAAGTGAAAAAACATTCTAGCCTTGTTGATCATATGTTTGACAGACTCTTTGCCAATTGCACCAGTGTTTGTTGTTCCCAAACTTGGATCTGCCCTAAAAAAATTGTGCGAAGAAACTGTCCAAGTGTTTTATAACTTGCTTCGATGGGTTGCTCACTACTACTAAGTAGGTAGAGATAGCCAATAAAACATTCTTGATTATAACCACTCTCCCACCAATAGATAAGAATTTAGTCAGCCAGCCTTCAATTTTACTAGAAATTTCCTTACCAAAGCATCAAAGTAAATTTTGCACACTTTCCCAGAAAATATAGGACTACCAAGGTATGTGATTGGCATATGTCTGCTCATACAACCAGTGATATTTATTATCATCAATTGTCTCTGGGCTGAAACAAAGGTGGGGGAAATAAATGGAACTTTTGTGGAAGTTGATTATTTGTCCAGAAACAGCCTAATAAAGACCCAGAAAATCAAGTAAGAGTATCAATTAATTTTTAAAGCCTGCAGCAAAAAATAATAATGTCATCAGCAAAACTTAAGTGTGAGATAGGGTATCCTCTTTTATTAGTAACAAACTCATTGATACATCCATCAATTAAAAGTTTGTTCAAACCCCTGGCGAGAAATTCAGCAGCCAAAATGAACAATGTGGGAGATAGATTATCCCCTTACCTCACCCCTTTGCTGGATGGAAAGAAACCACATAATTTCCCATTTACTATGACTGAAAATTTGTTAAATCCCACACAATTTCGGATGAGGTTGATGAAATGAGAGCTAAAACCAAAATGTTTTAGAACTTCATATAAAAAGCCCCATGAGACTCTGTCAAAAGCCTTTAGCATTTCCAATTTAATAATAAGGTTGCCACCCCTACACTTATTATTAAAGGAATGCATTAAATCAGATGGAATAAGAATATTATCAGAGATGTTTATGTCCTTCACAAAACCCCCTTGATTCAAGGAAATGATTTTCGGTAATAAATCAGCAAGTAGTGAGGATAAGACTTTACCAATGATTTTGGATGTGAAGTTGCACAAGCTAATGGGTCTGAAATCAGCAAAAGTTTTAGGGTTTCATCTTTCTGTATCAAAATGATTTATGTAGAAGTGAATTGTTGTGGCATTCATATTCCGGACCAGAAATCATGCACTACCTGCACCACGTTATTTTTAATTAAGTACTAGAATTCTTTATAGAATTGGTTATGAAAGCTGTCTACCCCTGGAGCGCTATAGCTATCAAGTGTGTTGTACTTCAGTTTGAATTGGAAGAGTGGCCAGTTCACTATTCTTGTCATCCTAAATGAACGTTGGTATTTCCTTTGCAATGATTCCTAGATTAGGGCACATCCCGTCTCTGTAGTGAGGTCTTGGAAGAAAGTGACCTCCTGTTCAATGGAGGACATGTCAGTTATCGAAGCACCATCCTTCCCTTTTATTTTGGAAATTTGCATCCAATTAATATAGTTGTGCCATATTTTTTTTTGAGAAATTTGTTGTACTCCTTTCCCAATCTTTTAGACAATTTACCCTTGCTAGTTGTTTCTAAAAATTTCCTCAATTCGTGCATGATGCATCATTGTGGCCATTGCATGGTGTATATTTTTCCTATTATCTTCTGTTGAATTTTCCGTATACACCTCTTCTAATCCTTGACAATCTTCCTCTGCTGATTCTTTGTTCCAAATTCTCAAGTGGCTCTTCAAGTGAGTCAGTTTAGATGCGAGAATTCACATGCCATCACCTTATATGGTAATGGCCTAGAGTTCTCCACAACTTGTTTAAAGTTTTTGTGATTCAACCATGCATTCTGGAAGCGACATAACCTAGACCCGGAGCTTTCTTGCTTCTAAATATGAATTAGGAGAGGGCAATGATCAGATGAAATCCTTGGCAAGTGTTCCACCATTGAATTTTGGAAAATATTGATCCGATCATCATTGACCTAAACTCTATCTAATCTTCTCTAGAGGGGTGGGAATGTTGGTCTGTACCACGTGTATTTATTTCCGTAAAAGGTAGGTCAATCAAGCCACAATTTCGTTTACTTCATTGTAGTCCCTCACTGACTACCACATTGAAGTCACCTCCAATAAGCCATGGTTTCCCTGAGATAAAAATGCTAATATCTTCCATGTGCTCCCACGATTTTCTTCTTTCAATGTAGTTGCACGCATTGTACTCAAAAGTGAAATATTTAGTCTCCCCTAATAATGAATCAACTTTGTAAGTAACTGCATGATTAAAATCAGAAATAACAGTTAAGGATGTACTTGAAGGCCAGAATAATCAAATCTTACCATTGCAATTAGAGAAGTAATTTGGAATTTTTAGTTTGAAGCTTGAGGTAGAAATTTGCTGGGACAAGTCTAGTGGCTCCAAAATGGCAATAACAGATGGATTGAAATTTGCAATATAGAGAATCAAACGTTACAAGGAGGCATTTTTTGCAAGGAATGTGTGGAAGGCATTTTTTGCAAGGAGAATCAATTTGCCTTCATCATTTGGGAATGTGTGGAAGAGGCCTAAGGCTTGATTGAGATCATGTTTCAGTGTGAGAAGGGGGCACATTCTTATTTTTTCTAGCTTTAGGGGTCTCAAAAAATGGTAGTACCACCTCTAATTGTAGGGCCTTTGTCTGTGGAGCCATTTGAAGGAGGCTTTTCTCTATCCGGTAAAGAGTGAATATCTTCTAGTGTGGAAGGTTTTTCAACCTCTACAACCGAAGCCATTCGATCTAGAGACTATGTTTCTCCCTCTTCAACTGCAGTATCCCGTCTTTCCAATTCTTCTGTTGGTGCTACTTGAAGCTGATGTTACGACATGGAGGAGTAATGTTCTTGTTGTTCTAAAATGTTGTCTTCATGTGTGACTTGCATATTGCTCCATTAATTGGCTGAATTTTTTATGGGAACTGAGTAGTATCCGAGTGGGTTTGTGGCTGTTCTAATGATGTTGTAGGATCAGAAATGGGTTGCTATGTTATTTGATCAAGATTAGGTGGATTGACATCAATTTGTTGGATTGATGTTGTCAGCTAACTAGGATTTATTAAACACTGATTGGGGGTCATCAAGAAAAGGCTGGTCAGCCATATAATTTGAAATTTGAGATGGAATATTATCTATTATAGCTGTTACTTCCTAGTTTGTTTCTTCATGATCACCGGAAAGAGAGTTGTCATGAGCTTTAGAAGTAGACGGATCACAAATTTTCAATTTCGATATGTTGTGGTTGGGTGCTAAGCTTTGATTTCCATCTGTGTTTTTCACCCATTATTCTCCTTTATGAACATTTTGTTTGGTAACCCCAGTTGAAGGTTGATCTTGTGGTTTCTTGATATTGTGTTTGCAATTAAGGTCTTCATGGCCTATCTTGTTGCATTTGAGACAATAAGGAGGGAGGTCCTCATATTGAATATTCTACCAAAATCCTTTCTCACCTTGTTAGATCCATACTCTTTGAGGTTGCTTCCTTAAGAGGTCGACTTCCACACACACACGAGCCACCCTAAGGCGATTAAGGGTGCATGTAGCTCCGTCTAATTTTAATGGTTTGCCTACAATAGTGGCTAAAGAAAAGAGAATGTGGGTGTTGATCAAATGGATAGGGAGAGCAGGAAAGTATATCCAGGAGGGTGTAACAGCTGGCTCTTTATCCGCCCTGAATTCTGTCGTCCATTTGAAAATTCGCATAGGGACCCCTCGGAGATTCCAGAGTCCCTTCATCCAAAGGCAAACAAAGTCTTCTTCCACTTTGAGACGAATGAGTATATGCCGTGAGTCAATCCAACCAAGTGTGAAATCTCATTTGAGACCTATAGTCTGAAAATCCTTTCTAATGATATCCATGGATGGTTTGCCGTGGGAGAATTTTCCTACTAAGGTATGTTTGAAAGGAGATACAAAGGCATCCACTTCCACTTGAGATAAAACCAAAGCTGGTTCTCCTTTGTGGTTGCAAAGAGATTTAAGTGAGAAATTCTGGGGTGAAGAATTTGAAGAAGAAAAGAGACTGGCATAAGATTTAACATGTTCAGTTGAATGACCAGTAATATTTGGAGCTGCTGGTGATGTTACAGCAGCCATGATGACTGCGATTGAGTGGCCTTCGGCTAGCACAGCTGAGGTGCCTTAGTGGACATTCAGTTTGGAAAGGAATCTAGAGAGAAGGAAGAGAAAATTTTTAGAGAGAAGGACGAGGTTCAATGAGAATCAATGTTAACTACTGTTCTCCTTTTGCTTCTTGTGAGGGGCGTCTTCACAAGGTGACCTGTAATATACATCACAACAGCCATACATCAACTTGAATGACATTCACCTAATAAATTTCATTATAAACATCATTATTATACTACTAAACAACAAGAAATAGTAAGCGGTAAGTTGTATTTAGGCCACCACCTACTATTCCAGTTGATAACAAAACTAAGGATAGCATCAACTAGGAGTCTTTCCTTTCATTGGCTAAGACAAATTATCCTGGACAATTTTACTTTTCAAAAAGACCTTTTTAAGTCTACTAATGAGTTGTGTTGAACTTACAACCAATATAACATTCATGACAGTAAACTTAAGATCTGGGATAACATTGGGCACATTTGATAGATTAAAGAAAACAAACCTAAGCACATGTATCAACCATGACAGTAAATTCTATATAACTGATTACGAGAAATGACTCCCCTTTTGGTGTAAAGAGGGAAGGAAGATTGACGGTAGCATATACTCCAGGACTACAAGTGCTGCAATGTGTATAAACAGAAGTTAAAGTTAGGACACAATGTGGGGCACAAAAATAATATACAAGAACAAGTTACAACTTCATGAGCACTACTGTAGAAAGTTAAGAAACAAATTAACATCAGTTCATATATAATTGTATTATCAAATCATAGGTCCTGTCCTATAAGTAAAACAATATCATCATGCTCAGATAAAAAAATTCAAACTAGAAAACAGAACATAAAATACATTAAAAAACGGAGATCAATTTATTATATCTTTTAGGGCAAAAGTAACCCAAACCAGAAATAATGTACCCTATTAATGAATCGAGTAAATCAATACAGGTAGAAACTAACGGTAGTAACAGTATTAGGATTCGAAACAGTGTTATTAAACCTAGATCGGACCGGCCCATTCAACCGGTTTAACTGGGAACCGGACTGGTCTCCAGTCCAGGAAGCTTCAATAAACCGGATGGATTCAAAATAGGGCTATGTGTCTTTGACCTGCCGATTGAATGGAAAATCGATTGAATCAACCGGTCGGTTAGACCAATAACTTAAAAAAAACATTGTTAAATCGGCCCGGTCAATTCGATCGGTCTAACTGAGAACCGAACTGGTCTCCAGTCCAGGAAGCTTCAATAAACCGAATGGATTCAAAATCGCGCTATGCTTCTTTGACCGGCCAGTTGAATCGAAAACTGACTGAACTAACCGGTCGGTTGGACCAATTACTTAAAAGAAGTAAAATTTTTGTTGGAGGAAGGATTCGATTGTATATCATTTGCTAGAGAAGAGAGTTATCTCTATAGTTGAAACCATTGAGACAACTTAGTTTTTTGTTAAAATGTATTTATTTCTATACCCGTATTCACATTTTTTAAAACTTTACATATTATATCTTATTTATTTTAAAACAAAATAGAAAAATCAAAAACTCAGTTGGACCCGGTCTGACTGGTCTAACCTTAACCGCTCTATTAATACGATTCGATATCCAGTCCATTTTAATAACATTGTGCAGGAACGAGCATGTCTTCCACACTGAATGCTCTAGACTAAGTAGAGAATACACACAATTAACAATACTGAGGATAGCATCGGAAATAGGAGGCCCTAAAAGCATATAGGCACTGGATATCGACATTGGCCATAAAAAGTACTCTACAAAAATTATATAAAAGCACAATGTTGAATGGGAAAGAGATGAGGATAGCATCAACTCCAATTTATTGCCACAAGAAATAGGAGGCCCTATAAGTATTAAGCATTTGTATCCTTTAAAAGTAGTAAGTAGCACATAGAACCAAGTCAAAACAAAAATATTTGCAGACAGTTGGTAATAGCGTATACTCCAGCATCACAACTTCTTCATCACTTAATTAACTAATGTACCATACATTCTTGAAACACAACTAGGTACTAACCACCTATTTCACAACTTCATGTAAATTGAACATACATTCCAAAGGCAAAAGGTGAAAGATTACTCAAAATGAAAAAGAGTACCCAAATTGAAAATCTTAAATCCAACAACTAATTTTGCCCCAATTTTTTTAAACAAAGACTGAAATGTTCAAATTGAAGACATTAAAGCCATAGCAATTATATGCTTATATAAATATCATTAGTAAAGATTTATAATTATGTTAAGCTATAGCAAAATCTTAGATTAATAATAAGTAAATATATATTAATTTATATTGAATAATTAAATTTATCTTATGTAATATATGATATATAAGTGTATTCGTACTGTAACTTGTTAAATAATTAATGGTCTATTTGGATTAAGTTTTTTAATTTCTCTCATAATTTATATTAATTTATTTTTAATTACGTCGATTGAATTTAGAATTATAGTAAGAGATAAAAATAATATTCAACAGTACAATAAAATGTACGTCCATTCTCTATCCATCAGCACGTAAAATGTACGTGATAATTGAAATGCATTTTTCTTTCAAAAATAAAAAAAATTGATTCATTCCATCTTAGATGGGTGTTTTAATTTGATTTCTAAAAAATTTTTTTCAAAATGAACTTTAATTTAAAGATGTATTTTACAGAATTGTCCAAACACACCCTAAAACTATTCCCAGTCCCAATCTCTACTAGTAGGGGTTTCAACTCCTATCTCTAAATAAAGTGGAGGGGAAGTGAAAAAAATTGGAGGCAAATATTGAATGAAAATATTTAAAGTTTAAAAAGTGAAATTTTGATTTGATGGACATTTGGATAAGAAGGAAAGTAGAGCTCATTTTCTCCCTACCAGTGTCCGAAGTCCCTTTGCCACTTCTTCCCTTATAGCCTGTCACTTTTCTCCATTTCTCTACTTTCCCTAATTTTTTTTGTCTGAACCCACAAACCCTACTTTCCCCATTTCTACATTCTCTTTCTTCTGCCCACCATCAGTGTTATCTTTCTGGAAAACTTAATTAGAAGACCACACGGTACGTAGAGGACGCAGACATATTTGTACCATTGAGATTGTACAGGGGATGAGTATAAGTTTAAAGAGCATGATATTGTTTTGACTACTTATAGTACTTTAGCTATTGTGGATTGATGATGCTGGAAATATGGTAAGGGGTAGATCGGTCTTTCAGGCTAAGGGAGATCCTGCAAAACAAAAGGATTAGAATGAAATTGGGGTGATCCCAATTTCACTCTGATGCTAAAGTCAGTAAATGCCTGAAGCGAAATTGGGAAAGTAATTAATAGCGGGAAAGCGCATTACCTTATTTGGAGGGGTGTTGTCTTATTTATAGACAACAATAACCATTTCATTAGTGGAGCACTAATGACATAATCTTTCGATGTGGGATTTAACACATTTGTTCTCAGCTTTGTATAAGTATTAACCCAGTCTTTTTGGAGGGTCATTTACTTGCAATTGAGCAAGTTATTTCTTATGAACTTGTATATTTTTGCATAGTCCAGAGAATGAGGATCAAATCCATGTAAATATTACTCATAAAGGGTAATATTATTGTTCATAAATTAGTGTGTAAATACACCATAGTGTATCATGGATGTCTCTGAAGAATCTCCTGTAAAGAAGATAGAGTGGCACCAGATTAAACATGTTATCAAGAATGTTAATATTTTTCAAAATCGTGCAGTTACTAAACTGAATTTGAAGAGATGGTAGGTTGTTACTGGAACACCCATATGTTGGAATAAATTCTAATAATTTATATGGGCTGACATATGTAAATAAAATATGTATGGCTATCATAATAAATTGATTAATATATTTGGCTGTGGTCTAATGTGCAAATATTAATCATTGGGGTATCTAATTGATTATGGAATAACTGTATAGAGACCATTGAGTAATTTCAATGAAGGGCAGAATTGAAATTAACATCAATTTAAGATATAAAATTGTTATGGTCCCCAAAAGGAGGTATACCGTGAATTATTTTCTCTGATCCCTTTGAGAGAAAAGATATAGAAACCATCGGTGCCTCTCTTTTGGAAGATCAGAAACTCCGAAATTCAAGAATCATCAAGCCAATGGATTTAGGTACGCTTCCGCAATTCTTTGTTACGTTCCAATCAATTTTGTACGAATGTAATTTTGTTTTGGGAATTAAAGATTTTATCCTAACAATTGGTATCAGAGCCTCCTTCGTATGGATTGATTGTCAAATCAATTATTTATTTGATTTCTTGACAAATTATTGTTCCTGAGGTTAATTATATATGGATTTAGTTGAATGGATTCTATGAATTTGTTTTTGGTTGCCACGCTGAGAACAAGTACATTGTGGTGATAAGTATGTGACAATTATTAAGTTATCATGTGGACGGTAAATCGGTCCAAAGAAAGGTTTATTGTCTGACAGATTTAATTGTTAATATTTGATCACTACATCAAGAGTACCATTTACAGCTGATAATTTTTGTCCAAAGATGAAAATGTCAAGTTGTGCTAGGTATCTTGTTTAATTGAACTCATTTTGATTATATTTTATTAGTTACAATTATGTGAACTTTATTTTGGTTGTCTTGTTTTTTTTACAGCTGATTTATCTGTTAACATGCCTTTCAATCCTAGCAATATCCCGACTCTTTTAGGGTCGAATTTTAAGAATTGGAAAGTGAATATTTTAATTCTCTTAGGCTGCATGGATCTAGATTTGGCATTAAGGGAAGCTGAACCTGCCCCACTGACGGATAATAGTACCATTGAGGAAAGAAAGTACTATGAGAGGTGGGATCGCTATAGTCACTTAAGTATGATGATCACCAAATGTGGCGTTCCAGAAGATTTTCGGGGTGCTATGTCTGCTGAGATAACAAAAACTAAGGATTTCCTTACTGAAATGGAGAAAATTTACCAAAAGAATGATAAGCGAAAATAGGGACTCTTTCAGCGAAACTGACTTCCATGAAGTATACTGGCAATGGAAATATAAGGGAATACATTGTGAGCATGTCTAACATCTCCAAAAGGTTGAAAGCACTAAATC
>JAWZTD010024332.1:0-17146 GCA_035221335.1 Echites panduratus
ATATCTTGGTTGACCTCCTTGAGGTTGTTTTCTTTCTCCCCTAATCTCTTCTTGGGGGCTTTCTAATCGTCTTATTCTTCCATCCATTGTTTGGACTGTTGCGTCCGGTGCCTCTAATCGTTGCATTATTGCATCAAACATCCGCTCAAACCTATCTTCACCTTCAGGTGTGATATCCTTTTTAGACATGATAAAAGAGATTCCAGCAAGAAAACAAATGTTAGATAAAAAAATTCGTCATGACACTCCCTTGTTTCACTCAAAAAGATGTCACTCTTCCCTCGTGTATCACTCAATTTAAGGCCTTTTTTTTAGCTCTTATGAGCTCACGCCTCATGCCTTTTTCCTCTTGGCTCTTTCTTCTTCCGAATCTTAAGAGAAATTCAATCAACCAATCAACCAACAAACAAAGATTGTAAGTAGCAATTAATCAATTAAATCAATTAGTTCACACAAGATTTGACAGACAAGAACCAAATAAATCAAGAATTAGGTCAATATGCAAGAATTGCTATTTGAATAACAAAAGATTCAAAGATGTTATCGTTTTTATGTGGAATTGATTTTTAATGAACCCAAGAATGAATATGCAATTATCAAGCACAAATTTCTCTCAAAATATCAGCTTTCACAATTTTCAATTTTTTTGTTGATTTTCAATTTCAATTTTTTTCTCCTTTTTTTTATTGACTTTTGGTAACGAATAAACAACTAAGGTGGGAGCTTTTGCCTACAATATGAGTCTAGGGGTCAAGAAACCACAACAACAATTCAAGAAACTCCAGAATAATGAAAAGATAAAATCTTGTTTTCCAAGAAATCCAAGAAACAATAAAAGGTAGAATCTTTTTGTATTTTTGTGAAGAAGAAACAAAGAAAGATATAAAGAAGAACAAGAAACAAAGAAAAGAAACGATCTTTTTCTTTTCTACCTGTAATGGAACCTTAGGCTCTGATACCAAAACTGATGTGAACTTAGCTCTTGATTAGCTAGACCCAACACAAGTATGAAATTTTGATCCAGATGCTTACACGATTTTGTTGCTTGAACTTATATTGACCCGATGTTGTTTCTCAAGTGTGAACCAATATTTCCAAAAGGATAAAGCCACAAACAACCCAAGCTAGTTGAATGATTGGTCAAGACTTCTAAGAAAAACCAAAGAAGATAGAGAAAGCTCTCAAATCTCAATTTGTATTCAGTAATGATATGATTAACTTAGTCTTACAATAGACCTATTTATAATAAGAAAGATACCTAACAACACAAGCTACCTAATCACTTCCTAACAAGTATTAGGAAACTACCAAGAATACTAATTGGAAAGATACTACTAAACCTGAATAATAATAAAATATTAATTGGAAACACATTGGAAATTCCCTAATCAAATAAGGACTTAAATTAACAAAAATAAATAAACTTTTTAAAAAATAAATTCTTGGTCAAACAAGATTGACCAAATGACCAATGTTCAAATTATTCCCCATTTTGATTTGTATCGCTCCAAAATCGTCCAACAAGCTTTCTTCTATATAAAATAAAGTTTTATCAACTTTGTTGCCTTCTTTTGAATCATTTGGAGCTTTTAAATTAAGTTCTTCTTCACGCTCTTGAACGAATCGAATCATTAACTGTCATAACCGATTTGCCTTCAATAGTGTAATTGGTCCTTCAAGAATTCTTGGCACGCCATCTCTATCAGCTATGGAAATGAAATGGAGATTGTTCGATGCTTGACTGAAAAAGACAATAAGGTGTTCCAATCTAGAGGCATCTCGGCACCTTGTCAAGTGCTGCTTCCGGCGCGGGCTTCCTTTTGTCCAGCGACATTAATTTTGTCTTGCTTGGTTTTTGCTTAATTTTTCTTGTAAGTTCAAGGGTCTATGTGTAATTAACACCCTTGGTAGTATTGATTAGGTTTGGTTGCTCTAAAGACTTATAATGCATCCTTATTATGTTTTTCAAACGTGCTATCTTTTAATCAAAAACAACATTTTGTCCTTGAGAGCAAAACATGAAAGATCAAATTGATCTACTTGTGAGGTTTTTCTTCATGAACTAACTAGGGTTCTCATGAAACTTCTTTCAGGTTTTCTTCACTTTGGTTTAGGGTGCAGAATTGTCTTTTAAACTCATTAGATTAGTTGAGGATAATCAAATCCAAAGGTCAATCTAATAGTAAACTTGAATCTTTTGATGAAAATCAAGGGAACTTATCTTTGTGATAGAATCTAAGGAATTGACCCAATTCCAAGGAATCACATCATTTAGGTGCAAGAGCTCAGACTTTCATCAAGAGGTTTGACTATCCTTTTATTTGCTTTCATGTGTTTGTGTGCTAAGATCATGTTTTCTTCTTTGAATTCTTTTTTGTGTTTTTTTCTCTTAAATCTATCCTACTCTATCTTTTGTGATCAATTGTTGTGTGCATCTAACCTAAGGACAAAAACAATTGCTGGTTCAATTGTGTTTGGTGAATTGTGATTGCTTCTTCTACTTCTACTCAAAAGAAAATTACAAAAAAACAAACAAAGAAAGAAAGAACAATAAAAAAAAAAAAACAGAGCAACAAAAAAAATTCCGAAAAAAGTAGTGAGAAGAATTTCGAAAATTGTTGAGATCTTGATAGTTTTGATCTATTGGATGTTGGAATATGATTGTGATTGAAAATTGAAGTTGATTGTGCATTGTTTGAAGCACAATTGAAATGACATGATTGGGAAGTGTTAAATTGTCATTACAGAGAAGTTTTTTTTTTATCACAAATTATTTGACCTCAAGGTGTATGATAAATGCCTTTCATCAAAATTCTTTGAATCCTTAAAATATATGCTCAAAACTTTGTTCCTTGACCTTATTGAATGCTCTTTGATTCTATTATTTGCTGATTAAACTAATTGAATTGAGTTTGTAGACACTTCTTGCGTTCTTACTTGAGTAGATTGCAAAGTTTCAATAGAGTTGATTAAGAACCATTAGCAAGTTCAAAGAGAGCAAAAAGGCTGAGAGAAGTGAGATCACTTGAGGGAAGTAGAAGCCTAGTTTGAGAGATATACACGAGTGACTTTGTGAGGTTATATAACATTGTCCTGATTACTTATTGTGTAGGAATGATGTCGAAAATAGTTGCGACTTCTTCAAGTGCTTCAAATATTGGAGAAATCAAGAAAGATTTGGAATACATTGTTGAGAAGTTAGAACAACTTTCTTGAACTGTGGCTAATATGGGAAGAAAGATGGACCGGGTGGAAGAGAAGACAAGAAGTCAAGGAAGAAGAGGCTACTATGATAGACCAATTGAAAGTCATCATATGACTATTCCACATTTCTATGGCTTTGATGATAAAAAATATTATGTTGCTTGGGAAAGGAAGGTGGAACTTGTGCTTGAAAGATACAATTACTTGGAGTTAGAGAAGATGAAGTTGATTGTTGAAAGTCTCAAGGACCAAGCCCTAAAGTATTGAAACTTATTGCAAATGAGGACCAAGAGGATGTGGTATCAGGGGGAGAATGTGGACTCTTAGGATATAAGTAGGAGATATGAATCATTTCTTTTGAATCTAAAAAATGAAAATCATTTTCATGGCTGGATTGGCTTCTAACATCTGAATTGTTATCTTGGAAGGAAAAAGGATTAGGTATTTCAATAGTGAATTGACCAAGAGAATCTTTTTCTTTATTAGGATATAGAATAGGAACATCAGCAGGATCAGTTTTTGGAACTTGATATTTGGTTAGAACTAAGAATTTAAATTGAATCACTTGCCTGAAAGATTGGAAGAGCTTCTTCTTCAGGTTTTGAATCAGATTGTTCTATAACAAAAACAGTATGTTCATTAGGGTTCTGCTGACTCTCTCACAGAAACTCTAGAACTTATTATTTCTCTCTCTCTTTTTCAGAAGGGGCTTCTGAAGGGGTCTTCACTCTGACTCTAATACCATTTGGGGGTTTATAGGTTCAAGGAGGCTATGGTACTTGGCGCCATTCCCTTTGGCTAATGACCAACTGCTTTGATCACTCAACCTATAAGCAATCAGATTAGTTCTTTCTTACCAAGGAAGAGTGGTCTATCTATTACAGCCAGGATCACTCTACTTGACTCAAGGATTTTATCCTATGAAAGACATGCGATCCTATTCCACTTTAGAACCTTCAAAACGTCCTGATGCAGATACAAATATGGAAACATCACCATTAAAGAATTCCAAGCCAACAACAGGACCTTGGTTCACCTTCAATCACTCAACCTATACACACAGCGAAAAAGGATCAAAGAGTTGAGTGGAAACAACCAAAGGCTATTCGAAAAAGATCTAACAAGATCTACAGCTTTGAAAGATTTTAACAAAACTAAAAGAAACTTAGAAAATCATTCTAAAGAAGAAAGGGGTTTCTTAATTAAACTTGGTTTGTCTGTTATTTCATTAAAAACCACTATATATAGAAGGATTACAGTGAGGAGATCAGATCAAATCCTTTTGAGATAAGATTGAATCCTTCTTTCTTGAAGACTAAGAAAACAATAATTACAACATGACAAATTACTTTTGCAAAAGTTGGACAACGCATCCCAACTTTTTCAAAAGTTTACAACTTTCAAAATAAAATAAATGAAGCGATAAGAATAAGTCATATCATCTTTTACAACTCACACGAAAGACAAAATACAAATCATCAAAGAGACGAAATACTTTAAAAAAGTAAAAGCTAATAAGATAAGACTTCGATATATGCTTTGTCAATTGTCACATCAATCTGGGTCATGGAACCAATAATACTTGTCGGAGAATGGAATACAGAAGCCCATCCACAACCTTCCCAATTGATCGAAAATTCTAGAGGATAATCATCTTCTTGGCTATCTTGGAAGAGACGATTTGCATGCGATTTTTCAACATGTTCATCAAACTTGTCTTTGGTGATCTGTGAAGTTCCTGGTTCAACAAGATCTTGCCATGGAGGAAGAATATCTTTATTTTTTTCTTTAAAAACTGGATTAATTCATCCTCCCTATGGGAAATAAGACCATCACTGTTGATCCATTGCATCACATTGGGTGAAGAAGGTGTTGCCTTTTCTTCAATCTTAGGTCCTTGACAGAAAGCCTTGGTAGAATAGGGTCTGTGAACAATATGGACTTGAAAAGGAGATGGACTTAAACAATGAGAAGCCGTCAACTTTGTCAAGTCTGATCTCCAGTGTAGAGATGGTTGGAACATTGTTAACAGAGTCCAAAGATTTGGATAATTAATGGCATTATCAGAATCATCAAGGAAACATAAGATAGATGTGATCTCAATGTCTAAGGCTAAGAATTATAAAATTGAAAGACACCAACAAAACCATTAATCATATTTTGAGATGTCTTGATGAGAAGATTTAAACTGAAGTCTAATAATGTTCTTATAAGGAGTTTGAGGATTCCAAGAACTTTTGTAAAGAACATTAAAAGCTTTTTGTTAAGTAAAATTTTTCTTGAGCATGATGATGAACATGACTACCATTAGAGAAATGATACTGAGAAGGAAAGTGATTTATTTATGTAAAAAGAGATTTAAGAGGAATGATTCCTATACTTGAACTGGGTGACTCTTTAGAAAACATAAAAATCTAAAGGTGATTAGAACTTTAACTCTTTTAGAAAAACACTTGGGAATTTATAAGGGGCTTTACTAGTCAATAAAGAATGACCAGTTGAAAGAGATACCCTAGGCCGTGAAAAAAGATAGGCTAAGACATTAAAGGATCCCTTAATATGGCTGACTGTGAATTGGTATTTAGAAAACCAATCTTTTAATCTAAATAGTTGGGGTTCAAGGATCGTCTTATTTTTAAAGTCAATAATTCTTGGGAAAGACCAATTATCCATTTGGACAGAGAATTCATGACCTATCAAATGAAATTCAATTTTTTTGATACCATACTTAACTGCAAGTATTTCTTTGATTGTAGTATGGTAGTAAAGTTGCTCATCTTTGAATTTTTTGCTGGCATGTCCACAGTAATGTTTTTCACCTCGAATTTCTTCAAGGAGAGCTGCTCCCCAGTGCTGATCACTAGCATCTGTCTGAAGGAGCCTTGTACCCTTGGTTGGAATATGTAAATAAATGGGTTGTTTACACATGAATTTTTGTGGATCGAATGGCTTTGGTTTGCTCTAGGCCCCAAAGGGAAGTATTTTTTTCTGAGATGTTTGTAAGGATGAGCAGTGTATTCAGAAACCTTACGAAGGAAGGTTTTTATTTAATTGATTGACTATAGCAAAAAACTGTTGAATTTCTTTTGTGGACAAGTTTTCATCTGGAAAGTCTGGTAGTGTATCAATGAGATGAGGACTAGGCTGTATCTTTCCATCAAATATCTTCATGCCTAAATAGTCAACTTCAGATAATCCTATGGAGGATTTTTTCTCAGAAATCATGATACCTTGGGTTTTGACGATGTCAAAGAACTGACTAAGTACTGCTCTATGGCTTTCATCGTCTTTTGAAAAAAGTAAGATATCATCAATGTAAACTAGAGCATTAGAAAGAATTGAAGAAAAGATTTTTGTCATGGCCTTCTAAAAAATAGATGGGGCAATTTTCAGCCCAAAAGGCATAATAGTCCATTGATACTGAGCATTGGGTAAACAAAAATAAGTTTTGTATCTATTAGCTGGATCAATACCCAATTGTCAAAAACCTAATTTTAAATCTAATTTTGAAAATACTTTTGCATTAGATAAATGAATATAAAGATTTTCAATTTTGGGCAAACGAAACTTGTTATCTTTCAAAAAATGATTTAAAGGCTTATAATCAATGACTAACCTTTTATTAAGGTAAAAAGCCTGACAGGCCCAACTGGAAGAGGTGGGCTCAATCAATCCTTGTTGAAGAAGCAATTGGCATTCTTTTCGGGCTACTTCCAAGTCATTTAGAGTCATCCCCGGGTGTACTGCTTTAGTTGGATTTACATCTTCATTAAGCTTAAAAGGAAGCTTAACAAAGAATTTTTCATTTTTCCATGAAGGAAGAGAGTGCTTAAATTAGGCATGTGAATCTGCACAAAAATATTTAAGCTTATCAGATATTCCTTTCTAAAATTCAGAAGAATCAAATAAGGAATATATTTTAGTTCAAAAAGTTAATGGCTGGAATGAATGTTTATATCTTAATCCATGGGGTAATATTCTCAGGATTTTTTCTTGAGTATACACATCCCACCCAATTAAAATATCTTTTCCATATAGCTTATTGCCATAAAATTTTGTCCAGATAGTGCAATCATGGAAAAATCGAATCCCTTAAAGAATCTTTCCAGTAATCATTTGGAAGGATGTTAGGATTCATCATTGTTGATCTCGCTCTTGTATCAAGGAATCCAATCGCTTTTTTGGGCTTTGCATACTTGGATTCAAGAATATAGACCTGCAAGTGAGGTGCCAAAACTTGGTTAGAACTCAGAATTTCCTTTGAATCACTTACTTGAAAAATTGGAAGAGCTTCTTCTTCAGGTTCTGAATCAAATTGTTTCATAACAAAAACATTATGTTTATCAAGTTCAATCTGTTTAGAGAAGATAGATTTTAAGTCAGAATCAAGGTTATTGATCATAAACTGAGAGGCATTCTTAGCTCTGCCTTTAGAAAAATGACCTTTCTGTTTACATATAAAACATTTGTCTGACTTAATATTTCAAATTTTTCTTCTAAAAAATCTCAAAGACTTCTTTGATTTTTTCCTCAAATTCTTTTGTTCAAGAATTCTTTGAAATTTTTTGGGAGACTTAACAGAACAATCACACTTTTCTCTACAACCAATTTCTATTTTCCTTGTACAAACCTTTTTCCAAGATTTTCTATTTTTTTCATGAAATCAGAAATAGTTATTTGTTGTTCACATAGTTTTTCAACTATAGAAAGTGTGTATTGATGTAATTCTCCCAATCCAATTTAATTTAAAGTTCTTCCAAACAACTGGATCAATTTTTGAATACCTGATTGGAGTTCTTGGGGAAGAGGAAACAGAAAAACTTGTTTCAAACTAGGAATTGAATTTCCACCAAGCATGTAATATATTTCTGTCATTCTTTTAAAATGAAAATTAGGATCTTTAAACTTTAGAGAACCACACTTCTTGTTAAACAAATCTTGTTGTTTTTGTTGTTGATCAAAAAGAAGGATCTCCTATGAATTGCTTATGTATTAAATTAATCACATAATCAGAAGTAGTGGAAATCAGAAGTTGTAATTGTTGATACTCACCTAGAGTGATGAGCCAGCCAATCACCAAAAGTACTGACAAACCTAGAACAAAATTCACTCATGATAGTTATTGAATAAAAACCTTTAGCTGATTGGAGGTTGAGCCAAGCTGCGAATTCTTGCAACCTCTTTCTTCTTTCATCAAATGCATATATAAGTAAAATTTCTCTTCAGCATGATAACGAACATGAGTACCATTAGAGAAATGATACTCAGAAGGAAAGTGATTTTATCTGTGTGAATCAATTTTTGAATACCTAATTGGAATTCTTATTGAGAAGAAGACAGAAAAACTTGTTTCAAACTAGGAATTGAATTCCACCAAGTATGTAATATATTTCTGTCATTCTTTTAAAATGAAAATTAGGATCTTTAAACTTTAGAGAACAACACTTCATATTAAAGAAATCTTGTTGTTTTTGTTGGTGATCTAAAGAATAATCTCCTATGAATTACTTATGTATTAAATTAATAGCATAATGAGAAGTAGTGGAATTCAAAAGTTGTAATTGTTGATACTCACCTAGAGTGATGAACCAGTCACCTAAAGTAAAGACAAACCTTTAACAAAATTCACTCATGATAGTTATTGAATCAAGACCTTTGGTTGATTGGAGGTTGAGCCAAGTTGCGAGTTCTTGCAACCTCTTTCTTCTGTCTTGAACTGGAATATCATCAAAGGTGAACTATGGTCCTATTGTTGGCTTGGAATTTTTTGACGCTGATGTATCCATATTAGTGTCAGACGTTCTGAAGGTTCTAAAGTTTAATTTGCCATTAGAACCTAAGTTACATCCATCTGTTAGTCATCAGAATCAGAAATTGATGTTAACGAATTTGAATTGTTTGAATCTGAAGTAAAACTTCTAACAGAATTATCAAAATCAAAGATATGAATGATTTTTTTCTAAATCTGAAAAATGAAGCTGGACTGGCTTCTAACATCTGAATTGTTATCCTGCAGGAAAAAAGGATTAGGTATTTCAACAATGAATTGACCAAGAGAATCTTTTTCTTTGTCAGGATATAGATTAGGAACATTAGCAGGATGAGTTTTCAAAACACTTGGTTGAGAATTGGATAGTGAGCTGGTTTGAAGGATTTTAATCAGCTTTCTCTTTTCTTTTTTCTTTTCTCTCCTTCTGTTTTCGTACTCCTATCTTTTGAAAGATGGAAGCTGTAAAAAGAGGAACTTCAATGTTAGGAAACAATCTTTGAGAAGGTGGAGAAATGTGCATCACAAGCTCTGAATGATAGTAAGAAGGAGAAAAAGTTGTTGAAGCTTGTGGAACGAACACAGATTTCTGACAAGATTGAATTTATCTTTTGAGACGCCTGATTTTTCCATCTTCGGAGTAGAACTCTGAACCAGCATGTCCTTGTTGAATGATCTGTCTTAATTCATGATGAAGGGCATGAACCTTATGTATCATTTTGTTCATAACTTGCTCCAATGGATCAACCTTCTTTTTTTATCTCATTCACCTCAGAGGTAACTTTGTCAAGCTTTGAATCTATCTTGGAAAGATAGTTATTCTGAGGGCATTGTTGGTTTGCCTGTTTAAAACTTCCTCTATTGGTGTCAGTGGTAGATTTCTGCTTAAACTATCGAGGAATTTTTGTTCTACATAAGGAGTAGACATAAATAGCTGGTATTGAAATAGCTGGAACATAAGGAGTATTGTTCCTCAAAATTTGTTTGCAAGATTGAAAAGATCTTTTTGGTGGGTTTTTTTATTTTGGCAGAACAACCTAAGATGGGGTTGCATCATCATCATCATCATCAGTAAATATGACTTTGAGTTGAGTCTTGTCCTTTGATCTTCTGCGTCTTCATAGTCTTCTGGATTGTACTCATCACAAGAACAGTCATCATCACACATACCAAATCCTGGAACATAAAAAAGAAAATGTCCGAAGATCTGCCCGAGAAATCTGTTTTGGGATTTCTATGAGAGTAGGGACCTCCATGTTGGCGTCTGCAAGAACCATGGGAGTAGAGGTCAAGCCTTCATTATTTTGAAGGTATAGGGAATGATTTTGCAGTCTGTACACCATCTGATGGTGTAGTGTAGCCATAATGGCTGAAGCTATCTGATTAACTCTAGTGAGTTGGAGTTGAACTTTTGTTACAGAGGTTAGATTCGGATCATTAAGTGAAATAGCATAGTTCGGAAACAGAGTGAGAACTACATGTCCTGAATTCAAGGTAGTGAGGACTGTACCGATAATAGCATGCTCATAGGATAACATCCTTGAGTTAAGTAGAGTGATCTTGGTTGTAGCAGGTAGACCTGGTCTTCCTTGTTAAGAAAGAACTAATCTGACTACTCCAAGATGATGGTGTGAGAAACCTTCTTACTTTCATTGTTGAATCAGCTTCGACAGTATATTGAGGGTGATGCACTGTTCCTTAACAGAATAAGGAATATCACAGAGGATCAATTTTGAGGATTGGACAACTTTTGTTTTGGGAGTAGTGGATTTCAACAATTGCTTGATAGAGGTTATTCCATTAGGAAAACTTCCTCCTTTCCTATTGACATTGTAATGACTGATGATAGGTGGTATAGACTCTTCAACAGTAGCAGATTTTGGAATAGTATTGTACTCTGCAACCTGACTGGAATTTTTACAGAGGGACTTTCTAGGTAGTGACAAAGAACTTGATATTTGGACCAAATCGGAAATAGGGGAAACCATACTTTTTGAAGACATGATTTTGTAAGGAAGTTTTCTCTAGAGCCTGTGATGCACATTTCTCCACCTTCTCAAAGATTGTTTTCCGACATTGAAGTTCCTCCTTTTACGGCTTCCATTTTTCGAAAGATAGGAGAACAAAAAAAAAGGACAGAAAAGAAAAAAGAAAAAAGAAAGCTGATTCAATCCCTCAAACCAGCTCACAAGTGTTTCGAAAACTGATCCGGCTGATGTTCCTAATCTATATCCTGACATAGAAAAGGATTCTCCTGGTCAATTCACTGTTGAAATACCTAATCCCTCCCTTTTTCTTACAGGATAACATCTCAGATGTTGGTAGCCAGTCTAAACATGAAAATGATGTTCATTTTTCAGATTTGGAAGAAATGATTCATATCTCTCATTCTGATAATTCTGTTAAAAGTTTTACTTCAGAATCGGACAATTCAAATTCAATAACATCAATTTCTGAGTCTGATGACGAACAGATGGATGTTACCCAGGTTCTAATGGCAAATTCCACTTCATAACCTTCAAAATGTCCTCATACTCCTATGGATCCATCACCGTCAAAAAATTCCAAGCCAACAACAGGACCATGGTTCACCTTTGATGATATTCCAGTACAAGAAAGAAGAAAGAGGTTGCAAGAATTCGCAGCTTGGCTCAACCTCCAATCAGCTAAAGGTCTTGATTCAATAACTATCATGAGTGAATTTTGTTCCAGGTTTGTCGGTACTTTAGGTGATTGTTTCATCACTCTAGGTGAGTATCAACAATTACAACTTTTGAATTAGACTACTTTTGATTATGCTATTAATTTAACACATAAGGAATTCATAGCGGATTATTCATTAGATCAACAACAAAAACAACAAGATTTCTTTAACATGAAGTGTTGTTCTCTAAAGTGTAAATATCTTAATTTTCATTTTAAAACAATTACAGAAATATATTACATGCTTGGTGGAAATTCAATTCCTGGTTTGAAACAAGTGTTTTTGGTCTTCTCTTCCACAAGAAGTCCAATACGGTATTCAAAAATTAATCCATTCGTTTGGTAGAACTTTTAATGAAATTGGATTGGGAGACTTACATCAATACACACTTTCTACACATGAAAAACTATGTGAACAACAAAAAACTATTTCTGATTTCATGAAAAAATATAAAATTTTGAAAAAGGTTTGTACAAGGAAATTAGAAATTGGTTGCAAAGAAAAGAGTGATTATTCTGTTAAGTCTCACAAAAAATTTCAAAGAACTCCTGAACAAAAGAAATTGAAGAAAAAATCAAAGAAGTCTTTGAGATTTTTTTAGAAGAAAATTTGGAAAGATTAAGTCAAACAAATGTTTTGCATGTAAACAGAAAGGTCATTTTTCTAAGGATTGTCCTAAAAATAAAGGCAGAGCTATCTTCTCTGAACAGACTGAACTTGATGAACATAGTGTTTTTGTTATAAAACAATCTGATTTAGAACCTGAAGAAGAAGCTCTTCCAATATCACCTCACTTGCAGGTCTCTATTCTTGAATCTAGGTATGCAAAGCATAGAAAAGCTATTGGATTCCTTGATACACGAGCTAGATGCAGATGCACAATGATGAATCTTGATATCCTTCCAAATAATTGTTGGAAAGATTCTGATGAAAGATTCCTAGCTGCTGATGGAAAAATATTCAATGCAGATTTACTTTCAAAACATTCCTTAGGGATTCGATTTTTTCCGGATTGCACTGTATGGACAAAAGTTTACGCCAACTACATCTGCACTAGCCCCGAGAACACGTACGTCCTCTCTGCTTTACCTTTTCGGGGCTAGTGCAGATGTAGTTGCCGTAAACTTTTGTCCATACAGTGCAATCTGCCAAAAGCAACCAAAAGTATGTATAACATAGTTCAAGTTTTCGCCCGATTCAACAAGGAATATTTTGGTTGCTTTTGGCAGATTGCTTACTACTAGGTTGTTTTGTTGCTTAGGGGGAGTCATCTCGGTGTAAGCTACATGGGAAAGATATTTTAATTGGGTGGGATGTGTATACTCAGGCAAAAAAACTAAGAATATTACCCCAGGGATTAAGATATAAACATTCATTTTAACCATTTACTTCTGTAACTAAAATATATTCCTTCTCTGATTCTTCTGAATTTTACAAAGGAATATCTGATAAGCTTAAATATTTGTGTGCAGATTCACATGCAGAGTTCAAACACTCTTTTCCTTCATGGAAAAATGAAAAATTCTTTATTAAGCTACCTTTTAAGCTTAATGAAGATGTCAATCAAACCAAATCAGTACACCCAGGGATGACTCCAAATGACTTGGACCTAGCCAGAAACAAATGCCAACTACTTGTTCAAAAACAAGGATTGATTGAGCTCACATCTTCTAGTTTTGCCTGTCAGGCCTTTTATGTGAATAAAAGGTCTGAACAAATCAGAGGTAAGGAAAGATTAGTCAATCATTATAAGTCTTTAAATAAGTTTTTGAAAGATGACAAGTTTCTTTTGCCCAAAATTGAAAATCTTTTTATGCATTTATTTGGGGCAAAAGTATTTTCCAAATATTTTTTTAAAATCAGGTTTTTGGAAATTCTGTATTGATCCAACTGATAGATACAAAATTGCTTTTTGTATAATCAATGCTCGGTATCAATGGACTGTTATGCCTTTTGGGATGAAAATAACCCCATTTATTTTTCAGAAGGCCATGACAAGAATATTTTCTCCAATTCTTTCTAATGATCTGGTTTACATTGATGATATCTTACTTTTTTCTAAAGGCGATGAAAGCCATAGAGCCTTACTCAGTCAATTCTTTAACATCGTCAAAGCCTAAGGTATCATGATTTCTGAGAAAAAATCCTCCATAAGATTATTTAGAATTAACTATTTATTCATGAAGATATCTATTGGAAAGATACAGCCTGGTCCTCATCTCACTAAAACATTACCAGACTTTCTAGATGAAAACCAGTACACAAGAAATTCAACAGTTTCTTGGTATAGTCAATTACATAAAAAATTCCTTCTTAAGGTTTCTGAACACACTGCTTATCTTTATAAACTTCTCAGAAAGAATCCTCCCCCTGCCTAGGGTAAACCAAAGCCATTCGATCCATAAAATCCCTATGTAAACCACCCATTCCTTTACATATTCCAACCACAGGTACCGTGATCCTTTAGATAGATGCCAGTGACGGAGCAATTCTCCTTGAAGAAATTCAAGGTGAAAAACATTACTATGGACATGCTAGCTGAAAATTCAAAGATAATGAACTTCACTACCATTCTACAATCAATGATATACTTGCAGTTAAGGATGGTATCAAAAAATTTGAATTTCATTTGATAAGTCATGAATTCTCTGTCCAAATGGATAATTCTTCTTTCCATAGAATTCTTGACTTTAAAAATAAGATGATCCCTGAACCCCAACTCCTTAGATTAAAAGAATGGTTTTCTAAATACCAATTCACAGTCACCAATATTAAGGGATCCTCTAATGTCTTAGCCGATCTTCTTTCAAGGCCTAAGGCATCTCTTTCAATTGGTCTTTCTCTATTGACCAGTAAAGCCTCTTGTAAATTTCCAAGGGTTTTTCTAAAAGAGTCAAAGTTTTCATTACCTTTAGTTTTTATGTTTTCTAAGGAGTCACCCAGTTCAAGTATAGGAATCATTCCTTCTAAATCTCTGTTCACACAGATAAATCACTTTCCTTCTGAGTATCATTTCTCTAATGGTAGTCATGTTCGTCGTCATGCTCAAGAGAAATTTGACTTATATATGCATTTGATGAAACAGAAAGCTTTTAATGTTCTTTACAAAAGTTCTTGGAATCCTCAAACTAATTATAAGACATTATTAGACTTCAGTTTAAATCTCCTCATCAAAACATCTCAAAATATGATTTTTGGTTTTGTTGGTGTCTTCACTCTGGCTCTAATGCCATTTGGCTGTTTATAGGTTCAAGGTCAAGAAGGCTTTGGTGCTTGGCACCATTCCCTTCGGCTAATGACCAACTGCTTCAATCACTGAACCTATACACACAACAGAAAAGGATCAAAGAGATGAGTGGAAATAATTAAAGGCCCTTCGAAAAAGATCTAATAAGATCTAAAGCTCTGAGAGATTTCAACAAAACTAAGAGAACTTTAGAAAATCATGCTAAAGAAGAAAGGGATTTCTGAATCAAACTTGGTCTGTCTGTTATTTCATTGAAAACGACTATATATAGAAGGATTACTGAGAAGAGATCAGATCAAATCCTTTTGAGATGAGATCGAATCCTTCTTTCTTGAAGACTAAGAAAGCAATAATTACATCATGACAAATTACTTTCTCAAAAGTTGGACAACTTTTCCCAACGTTTTTAGAAGTTTACAACTTTCAAAATAAAATAAACGAAGAGATAAGAACAAGTCTTATTATCTTTTACAATTCACACAAAAGACAAAATACAAAACATCAAAGAGATATGATAGAATCTTATCTTTACAACTCATGCAAACAGACGAAATACTTTAAAAAAGAAAAAGCTAATAAGATAAAGGAATATCCCAAGCCAATCCATAAGCATCCAATTGATGAACATTCTGGAGGATAATCATCTTCTTGGAAGAGAAGATCGTCATGCAGTTTTTCAACATGCTCATAAAAATTGTCTGGGGTGATCTGTGAGGTTTTTGGTTCAATAATATCTTGCCATGGAGGAAGAATATCTTTATTTTTATATTTTAAAAACTGGATTAATTCAGCCTCTCTGTGGGAAATAAGACCATCATGGTTGATCCATTGCATCACATTGGGTGAAGGTGTTGCCTTTTGTTCAATCTTAGGTCCTTGATAGAAAGCCTTGGTAGAATAGGGTTTGTGAACAATATAAACTTGAAAAGGAGACAACTTTGTCAAGTCTGATCTCCAGTGTAGAGATGGTTGGAACATTGTTAACAGAGTCCAAAGATTTGGATAATTAATGGCATTATCAGAATCATCAAGGAAACATAAGATAGATGTGATCTCAATGTCTAAGGCAAAGAACTGTAAAACTTAAAGACACCAACAAAACCATAAATCATATTTTGAGATGTCTTGATGAGGAGATTTAAAATGAAGTCTAATAATGTTCTTCTAAGGAGTTTGAGGATTCCAAAAACTTTTGTAAAGAACATTAAAAGCTTCTTGTTTCATCAAATGCATATATAAGTAAAATTTCTCTTGAGCATGACAACGAACATGAGTACCATTAGAGAAATGATACTTAGAAGGAAAGTGATTTTGTCTTTGTGAATCAATTTTTGAATACCTAATTGGAATTCTTGGGGAGAAGAAGACAGAAAAACTTGTTTCAAACTAGGAATTGAATTTCTACCAAGCATGTAATATATTTCTGTCATTCTGTTAAAATGAAAATTAGGATCTTTAAACTTTAGATAACAACACTTCATATTAAAGAAATCTTGTTGTTTTTGTTGTTGATCTAAAGAATAATCTCCTATGAATTGCTTATGTATTAACTTTAGTGGAATTCAAACGTTGTAATTGTTGATACTTACCTAGAGTGATGAACCAATCACCTAAAGTAAAGAGAAACCTTTAACAAAATTCACTCATGATAGTTCTTGAATCAAGACCTTTTGGCTGATTGGAGGTTGAGCCAAGCTACGAATTCTTGCAACCTCTTTCTTTTGTCTTGAACTGGAATATCATCAAAGGTGAACTATGATCCTATTGTTGGCTTGGAATTTTTTGACGGTGATGTATCCATAGGAGTGTCGGACGTTCTGAAGGTTCTGAAGTTTAATTTGCCATTAGAACCTAAGTTACATCCATCTGTTAGTCATCAGAATCAGAAATTGATGTTAGCGAATTTGAATTGTTTGAATTTGAAGTAAAACTTCTAATAGAATTATCAAAATCAGAGATATGAATTATTTCTTCTAAATCTGAAAAATAAACATCATTTTTGTGGGTGGACTGGCTTCTAACATGTGAATTGTTATCCTATAAGAAAAAAGGATTAAGTATTTCAACAATGAATTGACCAGGAGAATCTTTTTCTTTGTCAGCATATAGATTAGGAACATCATCAGGATCAGTTTTTGGAACACTTATGATAGAGACCAAGGAGCTTTGATTGAAACAACTTGGAAATATGCTTACAAAGATAAAGTTTATTTTTCAAGACTTG
>JAWZTD010024342.1:0-17141 GCA_035221335.1 Echites panduratus
TGATGGAGTTTTCAAGTTGGATCAATATTTCAGCCCCAGAGAACCTCCTTGGCTGTGGCCTCATCTCGACACCACCGTGGAATGAAACTTTATTTTTACGCAATCTATGACTTGGTTGCTAAAATTGACGGTGGCAAATGAAATAGTTTTTTCCACTGTTACGGAGGCTATAACTCAAAAGTTAACACCACACACAGGACATGCCTTGTCATTATGCACAAAATACCCTGACAGATTTCCATAAGTCGGGAAATCACTTATAGTCCACAACAGAGCTGCCCGTAGGCAGAACATTTCCCTTGCCACGGAGTCACATGTCATCACAAAATTATCCCATAGTTCCTCCAGCTCTTCAATAAGAGGTTACATGTAAGATCGGTTTTATTGCACGGAGCTTTAGGACCGTTAACAATATAAAATAAGGTTGCTTCATGCAAAGGCACGGTGGCAAATTATATATCACTAGCACAATAGGCCATGTACTATCAGGAATGTTCATATTAGAGAATGGACTAAATCCATCTGCAGCGAGTCCAAGCTGAACATTCCGAATTTCGGCACCGAATGTGGGATGAAGCTGATCTAGGCTTTTCCAAGCTCGAGAATCAGCCTGATGCCCGTATACCCTATCTTTAATCCTTCCTTCGTTATGCCATCGCATGAGGGCTATTGTTTTTTTTGGACATGAACAGCCTCTTCAATCATGGAATTAGCGAAAAATATCGCACACGCTTACACGAGATTTCCTCCCCCCCCCCCTTCTTTGTGTACCGTGAAACCTTGCAAACTTCACACTCACAAGACCCTCATCTGCTCCAATAAAAATCATACAATTGTTCTGGCATGCATCCCAAGGCTTGCGCTCCATTCCTATCACACTAGTTATTTTGAATGCCTCATAGTAAGAACTAGGCACTTTCACATCCACTTTGTTGAAGGCATCTTTTAAAAGTTCAAGTAACATGTCAAGTAAATTATTCGACAACCCATTTAACACCTTAATGTGCAACAATTTCATGAGAAAAGTGAGGGAGGTAAATTGTCGACATCCGATAAACAATGGGACTGTAGCTTCCTCCAACAGACGCAAGACCCTTGTATCATCCTCTGGTACTTCACAACCGGTAACATCTGCATCAAATCCTATTGCATCATGCACCATACTTGCCATTTCGTCACCTGCATGTGATGATTGCTCACCGCACGAATTTTTCACCATGGAAATGCCAATTTTTATACCATCGTAAGAATCCCCACATTTAGCAATGTTGTTTTACTTCAATTGTACTCTTATATAATTGCTTTTGACAACGATTACAAGGACAAGGTAATTTTCCCCTCTATCTGGCCATCTGTATCAGCCTTCAGGAACAAATCTAACTCCTCCTCATACTCTCTTGATAAAAAATTAGTACTATCAATCCATAATCGTCCCATCTTTTATGCTTTAGGATATGGAGGCATCACTAAATTAGTGGAATATAATTACATATACACAATTCCCCTTCATATATAAACTTAGGTGTTAAATGCTAGAAATAGTCAAATAATGATTCCAAAGTAGAAATCAAAATAAATCACAAATATACTATATTGGTTTGCTTTCTGTTCAAGAAACCTTCCTAGCCTATGATATATTATAATTATAATCCTTTTTTGTATCTAGATTGCTTTCCGTGAGGGTTGAAGCATGTCTTCATGAATTTTAAGTTTTTTAGTTTTAGATAGTCTATTTTCTTTCTTCTTCCAAAATATCCTGCTCCCTGTGGCTCTGAATTTACAGTGGTATTTCACTTAAACATCTAAGATTGCTTTTACCAATAAGCATGCAAAGATAATAGTAAAGAACTTTGCTAAAAGACAAACAATTGGTTCATTTTACGTTAACTTATTTGGGTCCCAAACCTTTTTTTTTCTTCTATTTCCTTTCTTCCAAGTCACCATATATAGATTTCTATTTCTTCTTGAATGCCCCAAAGTTTTTCAGATTGTGGTTCATACTGAAACCTGTTTCTGATTTGGTTTTTGAAATTTCTAATATCTGATTCAGGTGAACTTTTGGGTATTTTGTTCTGTTATTTCTGTCTGCTTCAAGTAGGGCTATTTTATGTCTTTGTGGTGAGTTTGCAAAATAGTAGTCTAAAGATAGTAAATCTAAATCATCTTTCTAATAGTTGTAAAAATAAATCAGTCTAGGTTCTACCTGGTTGAGATATTACCCCAAGACAAGATATTTGTTATGTTAAACTTGCTAGTACATGAAGAAGAAAATGATTACAATATAAAATTGTTCTTTCTGTTAGTCCTATGAGGACTGTTAACTACCGGAATTGTTACAAAGTGCAGAATGGTTTTACTCCTTGGAACCAGCAAACATAGAATGATTTTTCTCTATTTTATCTATTGTAAACGTGCTAACCAAATAATTTGCTGAGAACAGAACTGAAGCCAGGAAAGGGTTCTGGACTTTGGTAGAATTGGGGAAGAAATTAACAAAAAAATTTCGTAAGGCACAGCGACACAAACAAAAACATCAACCGGTAACTGAAAGATGCTCATTGAGCAATTACATTCAAATCTCATCTGTCAGCTTCTTCATATAATCAACAAATGAAGATCAACATGATTCAGCCTATAGTCATGGATTAGACATTATATGTTCAGCAACGACTAGAGAGAACAAATACATACTTGTTTAGAGCAATTGATGTCTGATGCCGCTGGACCCTTGCAAGTTTCTACTACTACTCTGCAACATAAAACCAAAAGTTTCAATTAGTTCATGTTAGGAAGGAGTTTCAGTTGGAAGCTTCAGAAATTGGTTGCCCAAACAATCAGCTTCCACAGAATGCATTAGTCTTTGAAATGTGCATCTTGTTTTCAAACCTGTCTCGATGAAATCTCCTTCATTCTGTAAGTCACCATTACATTGTTGAGCAGAAGGAAGTGAATGGTTGCTGGGAGGAGATGAGGGCGACTTTATTATGTTCTTGACAGATGGTAGCTAAAGGTTGTAACATGAATTGAGGGAGATGAGATGAGGAAACTAAGAACCTGGAATGGGTGGACAGTAATTCTTCAAAACTGATGATAGAGCTCCCTTGCAGAGGAGTCCCTTTTTTTTTCCTACCTATTGAAGAAATGTTCTGCCACCTATTTTTTCGATTCATGCAAAGCCACTCGGAATGGGCGAGTCACTATTCTACAACGCAGCCCCTACAGGCTATCTTCAAGTAGGGGTTAGGGATTTGTTTTGCTCCATCCTTGCAAGACCGAACACCATCCACTTCAATGTTGCAAAAAACAAGCTTTTTTATCAAGCAAATTTGGTTGCAAGCATTCTGTTCTGAACAATCAAGTATAGTGGTTCTAATTTGATGTGTCATGGTCTTGACCTTTTTTAATTAAACAGAAGTTATGTGATGTTTCATAATGTTAGGCTTTTATTTCTTCCATTTCCTTTTAGTAGAGATATTTCATATTATGATATTTTTAGACTTATGTCATTTCATTTTAAAATTTCATTCGTATTTATTAAAACATCAATACAATAAGTAGAATAAATGAATCTATTTGGTTTATGTAAGTAATATGGTAATGTGAAGTTGAGATAATTGAACTGTGATATTTACTAAAGCTCACATATTGTACATATCAACTATATATATATATATATATATATATATATGAAAGTTTGAATGTATTTTTATTGAGATTTTTCCATGTTGTTTGTAAATTAAAATTTCTACTTAAAAAAATGTTTCAAATTTTTACATGTTGCTTTTAGAATTAAAATAAACAACTCAAAAGATTTACTTAAATTCTACATATAAATAAAAACAAACCTTTTCGAATTCAAAAGAAAATATGGAGGTTCAACGTTGAAGGAAGTATTGGGGTAACATGTCATATACATTATATAATGTTCAATCATATTCTTTATTCAAATAATTTACTAGGGATTTTGGAACAATTGTTCCCTAGTAGTTAAAAAGAAAAAGGCTATAAATTATTACGAAGGATACTTTGTAAATTTAATTTTTTCATTTAGATTAAAAAGGGATTTTTAAATAATTCTATTTGGATGACCTATTAGAGAGAACTTAACATTTGCCATGTGCCTGGACTTTATTTGTAGGGGTAGAGGCTGGATTAAGAAATAAGAGAAATAGGAACTCATATTACCTCCCAAGCCATATTTGTTACAAATTTATGCTAAGCCCCTTTACCATCATGAGGGTGGCCAAAATATCAAGGTTTAATATCTTAATACTATATTTATTGAAGGCTTTAAACTAACATATTGTGTATTTCCACCAAGTATAAATGAACGTTTGATTGTTTTATTATCTGAGAATTTGCATCCACTTTAACATAGCTATGACCACTTTAACATAAAAATGGGCACTTGTACATTTTGCTTATTTTATTATATCGATAATAGATGAATGCACGATTGATCATTTTTCGTCCAGTTGTCATGAAAGTAATGATAAGTTTTAATATTTATGTCCTAAAAATTTGCCCACTTTCCTTATACAAAATACAGAGAAGGAAACTTGCAATGTGAAGTGTGTTGACTTTGGTAGAATTGGAAAGAGTTGTTCAATTTTATTATAAAAATAGAAGAAAGTACAGAAGGGTCTGAACAATGCACATGACTTGATGCTTGCTTCTTGACAAATTCCGAAAGCAAGTCAAATCTCCAGTGAAATCTGCAAGTGCCTTACCTTCCCTATCAAATACCCAATTCACTCAAATTAGAAGAAAGCCTAGCACGAATTTCATACTGTAGCTAAAACTCCTAAATTGTTTCTCAGATTTGTGGGTGGGAAACATTCCCTCAAAAATTTTCATTCACTCAGCAAAACCCCAACCTAGATTAAAGTAAGCATACCATCCCTCTCCCTTTGCCCTTCCACTTCGCAAGTCTTTACACCAAACCCAGAAAACTGCAATTCAGTCGCTGAAGAAGATAGATAGAGTAGGTGTAACTATCAGGCAGAGCTAAATTTACAAAACCTTCGACCTCCACACCAACTTCCATGATGATTTGAATGCCAATTTTTGACGGAATTCAACAGGTCCTTCTAAATATCGCTGTCTCTCTGAAAAAAATTGGTTGCTGTTAGTAGAGCTCTAGAGAAACGAGACACAGAGAGAGAACAACAAGGAAGCTGCCAAAAAGATTCACAAGTGCATTCAACAGATAAATTTTGCAGAGCTATTTCCGTTAAGAAGTAAGTCCTCCAGTTTCTTCCCTCATCTTACTTCAAAAAAGTATCTGAAATTATGAGTGCGGAAAATTGTTAATGGAAATTTTGTTAGTGAAGCTTTTTCTTCTTAAATCCCGTTAGTAAAAAACAGATTGGTCTGTGAGGGTCACTTGCAATAGTAAACAACGGGCGCATTGATTTCTTGAGCCGTAATTTGTAAAATGATCATAGTGCTAAAACTAGCTGCCAGATACCTTCTCTTAATCTATCTTCCTAATATCTGTTCTCTTTCCATCTTGCTACTTTAATATCTATATAAATGCTGAAAGTAGTATTATGAGGAACTATGAAGATGACCTTTCCTACGTTAAGTGACCTTAAAGATATCGCTGCTTGTTAAGGTTACTTGGGCATTTGTGTATTGAAAAACTATAAGATTTTCATCTTTTTGCCTCTGTAGATAATGTTTCTCTAATATTTCTATCCATTAAAATGGTACATTTGTTGATGTATTCGTCCAGCTGTAGTGGTAACCTGTGAGTCTTTTTAGTCAGTATAATTATTTACTATTTTCAAGCCACTTTGATTACTAATTAAGCATCTATATTGAGATGGCTATTTTCGTTTTCCCCACTGTAGAAGGGTATCACTTTTAAGTGGATGTCTGTGTATATGGTTATGGATTTTATTAATGATAGGATTCTGTTTTCATCATATATTATTTGCATTTTACTTGGAGGGTTGGAGCCTTAGGCTTGGAGGAAGTGGATGTATAAGTGGATGTCTGTGTATATGGTTCTGGATTTTGTTAATGATAGGATTCTGTTTTGATCATATATTATTTGCATTTTACTTGGGGGGGTTGAAGCCTTTGGCTGGAGGAAGTGAAAAGTAAAAGTGGATTTGTGAAATTATGCACTTGTCATTTTGTTACTTACAGGATTCTGTTCTGAGCATATCTTTGGAGGTATCCATCCAATTTGTTTGTGCCTAATTTGTTTGGTGCTTAGTCATTTGGATTCTGTCTATGTTTCTACTGATTTTGGACTATTCTGCTGGAACTTTGATGTTGTTTAGCATCATTTAGGTGGAATCACTCTAGTGGGTTCAACATAGAGTTCTTAAAAAAGTAAGTTTGATTCTTTTTTAACTTAAAGGAATTAGTTTCCCATCTTGTTGGAAAAGAACTAGTTATTCGATGCATTGAAGGCACCTGAGATGAAGTTTAAAATTTGTTTATGAAGCCCACAATTACGTACATCATTGTGAATCAAACTCCTATTCCTTTTTTTTTTTTTTTGTATGCGAATGTATAATGTGCTTATATAATTAATTGCAAGTAAGTAACTTTTACAAGTTCATATTGATCATTAAAGGATGACTAGAGGTTATACATGGTGCATTTAAATAGTCAATAGGAGCCATCTATAGTACTTGCAAAATATGATTTTTTTTTTGGCATCTATAGTCATAATTTTGTATGCTACATTCTATTCTGAACAAATTTCTGTAATTTATTTTTCCTTTCCAGTGGCATTAGAAAAGCTAAAAATGTACTAGTAGAGGGCAGATGTAGTGGGCTTCGTAATTCTTTTACTTTCTGAAATCCGAAGTGAACTTATCACAGCATTCGTTTACATTTTCTTCTGTATAGAATCTCCTTTCCTTTAAGTTTGCAAATAAACTTCATAGAAATTCGCATACTTATATAATGTGCTCATGATACTTGTTTAATTGGTTACTTTTGTTGGTTACGTTTAGGTTTTTCTTGAGAGGTCTGATAATTCTTAGTCACAGTTGATGTTCCAGAAGCAACTTTGATGGTTATCCTTGACCCCTCCATATACATTGCTACTCACTAAATAATAATATGTAGTATAACTGAAAGTTATATCTTTCCACTCTTGTTATGCACAGGAAACATGCCTATTACAAGAAGTGGAAGAAGAACTATAGGCAACACCATGGTTCTTGGAACAGGCTCCCTACCTGGTTCAGGAAATCCTAGCACATGGATGATTGGCTCCCACATGTTCGACACCGACCTTGAGTAAGGAATCACAGCAACAGTTACCTTAGTTGTCATTTTAAGCTTTTCTTAAAAAAAAATTTGATTTCACAAGTATAAGCTAAATATTACAGGGCAATATGGAGAGAAATACTGCCACGCCAGCAAGGGTTGTGTATCTTTTTAGACTCACTGTGGTTCAATCACCATGTTACCCAAGAGCAAAGTAATGCAGTGGCTGTCACGAATGGATGTATTTTTGCGGGAGTATATTTTGGTCCCAGTTGTCCTATGGTGAGTTTGTCTCATGAATGTCCCTTTTTCGTAGCATGTTTTATGTTATTATTTATTTCCAATGTCGCAGTATTTCGTGAGATGATCAAGATATTTGCTTATTATTGCTTTAAAGTCTTTGGATTATGATTAGTGGATGGTGTAGAATTTTTTATTTTATTCCATAGCCAATTTAGCAGACCAATTACGAATTTCAGTTCTGATTCTCTAACAGAACTGATAGGACTGAGGAACAGTAAAAATTGTGAATTGTGGCATTATTTACTAGATATTATATAGATCCTCATCTGTATAAAAATCTAAGTTAGAGAAGGGATCTTTAGTTACTTGAAGAAAACAGAATTTTAGAAGAAAATATGATGACATTTTACTTGGGTAACGTCCTGTGTAAGTCAAAATGTGCAGGTCCCATAGGTTTCTGTTAATCTATTGCGGCTTCAGAGGCAACAATAACAAGAATAGATGCATCATACTTTTGGACTTGTTAAAATCTGCAAATCAGAGTGCCCTTGAACCATTGGCTAGACGGTAAGTTAAAAATGAAAGTAATGTTGAAGATTTCATGTTCAATCAGTACTTCACGTTATTAACGAAATGTTTTTTCTGTACACAGGTTCTTAGTTGACATGCATGCAGCAAAGGGGAGGTCTCTCAACATAAAGCCGACATGATAACTTTTCTTGTCCCACAAGTAAGTTTTATATTTTCTTCAAGGCCTGCATAATTTAAAAGTTGGGCTGTAATTTATGTATTTTCTACTACCCTCCTAGGTTCCACAACAGCTCGGGGATGAAGAATGTAGGTATTATGCCTTGCTGTTCAACAAGTTGTTCATTGAGAATGCTCTTGAGCACTTCACATTTCGGCTTTCCCTTATTTTGTAAGTAAATCATTGCTTTCCCTTTTTTTTAGCTTCCTGTTTTTGTTTTTTGTTAAAGAATGTACTCATGCTTGTCATGCATTAATGTAACTACAGATGACTAGAGATTGGTTCTCAATTGATGATTTTCATACTTTCCGATCGAAATTACATGAAGATGATGCCTGGGACCAGCAAAGTGACAATGATATCATTGAACTTGCCAGCAGAAAGGTCGACATATCTACTAATGAGCAGAAGCAAACCCCAATTCGTATGGAACCAATTTAGGTGCCGAAATCCCCCATTGCTTTACAAACAATGGTCGATGTAAGGTTTTTATCTTTGGAAATTAGTACATTTAATAGAATCATGGAATTAACTTAGAGGACTTATTTTTAATCCAACATTGGTGGTAGGATGACTCCGGGAATGGTATCAGGGATGAGGTTGTTGGTCCTTCCAAGCCCTCGTCATCATCAGCTTAATTCCACACTGGAGTTATGATGCCTATTGATGAATCTGCTCCGACTGAGGCCAGAGCTAAGAGCTATCATATGCTTCCCGAGGCCGTTACACCTATGAACCTGCAATCACAGATGCCATTCCTCTCAAGTAAGCCAACCAGAGTAGCCCCACCTTAGCCTGAAGATTCTGCCTCAGGTAGCCCATTCTTCATTATCTGCACAAAGTATCAAATGTTCCCTTTAGTTACACTTTCTACTTGTTTTGTATAAATATACCTCAAGTGGTTATAAAGAATATTATATGTTTTCACTGACAAAGCATCAAAACTATTGCTTGCTCAAGTAAGAAAGGTTGTCGACTTGCAAAGCTCCCAAGCAAATGGGGAACTGGAAACTGCTTGCTGGTGGAGTTGTCATTCGATGGTGGAATTGTGGGTGATGACTATAGGCAGTTCGCATCCATATGCAGTGTCCTAGCTAAGTTGGGAAAAAAGCTCCCAATCACGTATCAAGCCTTCACTAATGTGCCCCGGGAGACGAAAGATCAAGTATGGGTTGAGATAAAGGTATTTTATGTATTACATATTAAAATTAATAAAGTCTTTTCAAAATTTGCACTAAACGTTAGACTGATTTTTATTCATTTTGCATTACAGCAAAACACCACGCTACCAGATGATGAGAGGGCAAGGAGGGTTGTGTTCCAAATGATCAATTCATGTTGGAGGACCATAAAAGTAGCCTAAAGAAGGAATATTTTGAACTCTATAAAGGCAGCCAGCAAATACCCCGTTGCAAGGATGAGAGGGTCGATCCAAGGCAGTGGGAAGAAATGTGTGCCTATTGGAGCCAAGCCGAAGTTCAGGTTAAGTTGCAGTCTTTTATTTCCATCGTTCAGGTTAGTTTTTGAATATAGATTGCAGAGTTTAAAAGTTAATTACATATTACTTCAAAAAGTTTCTGATTCAATTCATTTTATTAGGCAACGTATGAGCGAAATGCATTGAACCGAGCACACCAACAATTCCCCCACCTCACTGGCAAGACCCCATTCTCCATTTTACGTCAGCAAGTAAAGTATTAAGTTTATTCTTCCAATGAATTCTTTCATTAAATGTGTTGTTTAATGCATAGTTATGCAATTTTCAATTGTCTTTTGAGGGGAAGGAATCAACTCCTTTTGATGTCTTTATTGAAACGATTAAAAGGGGAGATTCTACCTCTGCTGATGAGTGCACTCAGGATTTAATTGAGAGTCATTTTTCATATAGTTGTATTCACTACAATCAAATCGTAGCTTATATTTATCTTGTGAATGCATTAGTCTACAAAATTCCATTAAAGCATCACTTACATCATTTTCTTTGTTTCTTCTATAGACTCACATAAAGAAAGAGAATAGTGCCATGCCTAAGGATTCCCTTACTACTGTTGCAAAGGAACAAATCTTTGCTACCGCACTAAGAAAGGATCGAAAGGGGCTTGTAGGTTGCATGGGAAAGGGGCATTCATCGTCTATATTAAAGCAGTCACATGCTAAGGTTTTGAGGTTGGAAGTCGACCAGATGCTGGTTAGTTGGGCTGAATAATTAGAACAAGAGAAAATGAAAATGAAAATGAAGGCAGAATTTCAGCTAGAGAAGGAAGCCTTGAAAGTAGATCTGGAGGCAAAAATGGAAGCCCAAGTCAAGGAAAGGGTGAAGGAGGGATTGAAGGCGTTTCTTGGATGGATGGGTCCAAACCTTCACGGCTTTGTACAGGAAGTTCCTCCTACTGAACAAACATAGCCAGGGGTTGGTTCGACTAGTCGGAAGCCCAATGGTTCCAACCATGACAAAGAACCCTGATGCACATTCATGCATTTCAGGTATGAATGTCCTTTGTGTAAGTTTTCCCTTTTTTTTTTTCAAGGACTAATTTTGTATGAATATTATTTTCATCATTATCCATGCAGATTCATGTATTTCAGGTATGAACAATTTGATGCAACCTTGTTGCTTTTACTCGGTTACTTTTCATAACTTATAAACCGAGTTACTTTTATTCATTTTTGTTATTGCAAATGGAGTTTTGGATGTCCGGCCATGGGCTTCATTTGGTCTAGTTTATGTTTAGTTTGGACTTGGAATAAAATCTGGTTATGAAAGTTCTTAGTGTTTTTTTGGTTTTTGTTTTGGATTAATTTGGTGTACCATTTCTGATTTATCAAATTTTTATTTTAGACAGAAATTAACTTTGTGGAGAGAAGTATTAAGTTGATTTGAAGGACTCAATGTTATGATTTAAATGGAGGAAATTTAATTTCCAATGTGGAAGCAGTTCTCATTGACATCATCAGCATTGTCACGGAATGTTTGCTTCAAATTCTTACTTTTGTTTGTAATGGGTGCAATTTTGGAATATCGAGATTTTTCCCAAGTTCCAACTGTTGCTTAGCTTGTTTTTCTAATTGTATATACTTTGGAGTATAATAATGTTCTTAGGAATTATTTCTGAAGTTTTTATATCTGAACCTGAACTATTTAGAGTTTCAAGTCATATGAAATTGAGTGTCCATTGAGATAAAAGTTTACTTTGCGTTATGGAAATTGAACTAGTAGTGGAAATAGCTCTAGTACATAAAATAGCAAGTCAAAACCATAAAAAATGATACATTTGTTGGCGTACCATTTTTGATTTACCCATTGGCCTGTTGGATTATGTTGTCTTTCAGTGTGCATTATTGAAAAAATTGTGATGTCAGTGGTGTCATACTAATCTCTTATTTTATGTGTTAAGTTTAAATATTTAAATATCTTAAATTGACTTATTACATATTTAGTTACCGTTTCCAAAATTTATGTAGATCATATTTATTATTTCGGGTTATGTAAAACAATTGAATTATTATTGTCTGCAGATTTAATTCTTTTGCTGGATTTTAGCATATATTTTTTGTCTAATTTGGATAACTTTTCGGTACATTTGGAATGAGTGTATCATTTTATTGCAAATGAAAGTCTGTAGAATATATGCACATATTTTATTTCAAGGACTCTTTCCTTGTTTACATTAAAGTATATTTAAGTAATATGTTAGAAAACGCCAAAAACAAAAAATTTTTAATAAGCTATATACGGTGGTCTAACAACCGTCGCATTTAAAAAATTGCATATGTGATTCTAGTATATACAACAGCCAAACTACAGTAGTATAAAATATTTTTATTTTTTAATATACTACAATATACACGACGACAGTGTCGTATAAAATTTTTTCCCCGCTCGTGTCGGATATAGTTTTTTTACGGCACCAATTTTTAACTATAGGATTTATCATAGTATATAGTTTATACAACGGTCTTTTTTACGTTGAATCTTTTTTGCCACGCCACTATTTTTGACAGCACAAAAGCCGTCGTATAAATTATTTACAGCTGCTCAACCAGGTTAAAATATATATGGTTTTTTTTTTGTAGTGTACCCAGAATATTGCTTTAAATAAAAGTTATTTTATGTTATTATTGTACTTGTATATATGCAGTTTAAGGTTCATGCATGCAAATAGTTGAATGCAAGTATTGAACTGTAATACACTTAAACTGTTAGAGATCCAATACTATATATGGAAGAGTTAAATAATAACTAGAGCCAAGTCAAAACTTCACTTACATTCTACTTACTATATACTATTTCTTCAAATCCATTTGAGTACATTTTACATGGAATAGCTCCAAAGCTAGGATTTGATAATTAGGTGATAGAAACTGGCACGTATAGTTTGCTTAACATTTTTGGATTTCATAGTTACAAAGAAAAAAAAATCCTTCTTATTAGATATGTAACCACGTAGATAAGAATTCACATTTACAGTAGTTAGGAATTTTACAAGAGTTATAGTATTTTTAGTAAAGTTACAATAGAGTTACATTTTCTACTTTCCTCCAAATCTACCTTCCATTAATTCTCCTTAATTCTGCTTCTTTGTCCACAACTCTAAAAACTAAATTACAATGCAGCACAGCAAAATTGTAGTCACAAAAGAATTTTAGATGAATTCATTAAAAATAAAGAAAATGTAAAATTCCTTCAATACCCAATGATATACAAAATCAGATTAATTGGGGAATCTCCATGCGCATAGCTTAAGTTAAGCCAGACATCTATTACCAGATTTACCTTAAAGTTATAGCAGAATTTAACCACCACTCTAAGAATTGGTCATTCTTTCCATTCCAAAGAAATGATCTTTCAAACGGCAGAGCAAATTTAATATTCGCTATTTTCTGCCTGATCTAATTCAGGTCCTCACAATACTAAATAGTTACCAAAAACAATTGAAGAGGAGCAAAAATACAGTAACAAATAAACAGAAACATAATCAAACAAGGACACATTACATTAAGAAGTTTATCAAAATATTAGAAAACAAAGAAACTGAAGCAACAAAAAAAGCAAAGAAAAATATTTAACAAAAGTAAGTTCTCTAACTAATAGCAGAAGATGACTCGAGTTGTTAAAATAAAAGTAAAACAAAGATGGATTGACTTCTTCTTATTGTTTGGTGGTTAAGAGATTGAGACAGTCATATTTTTATTATGTAGTAGTACAAGTTATGAGTTGGCATGATCGGGAGGGAGAAGAAACAACAGGCTTATCTAAACAATTTGATCTTCCAAGTTGAAGAAACAATTACCGAAATCACCAAAAAAAAAAAACCCATACCGACAATAGCTCCCTGAGGTGACACAGGAACAACTCAAATTAAGAGATGACTCTGTGATTGGAATTATCTTCAGGCTGATTGAAGTTTAGTCTCAATTTCAAGAGGAATCTCTTAGAAAAAAATTTGAGCTAAGGCGGGAGAGATTTTTTGGTGAAGGAAGATGAAGACAACCGACTACGCATAAAATTTCTTAAAGCTGATTGAGGTATATTCATCTTAAAATGATCAATCAGCTTTAAGAAATTTTATGCACAGTCGTTTTATGTTTTGGAGGGGAAAAAAATAATTTGCCTAAAATTTCATAAAATGTGTTAACTTCAAAAATTAGAGCCACAAATTCAATTTTAGTTTTATTCATTATATTTAGGGACCAAAACAAATGTCTCACAATAATTGTATTTATTTAACTTAAATTATTATTTTCTAAGACTTTTATAAACGTCTCTAAAACAATTTAATTAAAATAATTTTTTTTCAAACATCCTAAAAAGTTACAAATAAGACATATTTTTCTAAAATAGAAATATAAATGTCCTTAATTCTATTTTTATTATATTGGGATAGTTATAAAAGTCCTTAAATGTTTTTTTAATTCTAATTCTACTTCTGAAAAAACGTCCTTAATTCTAATTCAAAATAATTTTATTTTTGTAGAACATTTATAAAGGTCCTTAAATTGATTACTAATATAAAAATTAATTATAAACATCCTAAAAGCTATTTAATAAAAAAATTTAAAGTTTTTTTTGTCATGTAATGGTCCTTAAAAATGGTCTATAAGGACGTTTATATATAAACATCCTTAAATCAAAGATCCCTAAAGCCCATTTTTATTGTAATGTCAAATCTTCAAATACTGCATTGAGAGAAGAATGATTAATAGCATTAAGGAAAACATCATAACAATACTTACCACATAACTTTATGCTATCAAAGGTTTGACAGATGCCTTTCTTCATGGAAGCTATCACACAATAAGGCTTTACCATACCCTTTTAAATAGGTGGTGGTCTTTCTTTGATGGATATGTACATCTCATCTACAAGAAATTTGTTAGTAGAAGACACATACAAAAAAGAATACCATCCTATGTAACTCCAAGGAAACAAAACTCTACCTTGTAAAACACAATTTCCCATTGGTATATAACCCCATAAAGCATGAAACAACAAAACTTTAAAGATGGAGTTCATACATGTTAAGCTCGAGAAATTCACAATCCTCGCAATTAATAAACAATTCTGAAATTCAATTGGTTTTTGACCCCAATAAGCATTGAACAAAAGAATTTCAAATATGGTTTTTTTACACATTAAGCTCAAGAAATAATTCCTTTTCATGGTATACACAAATATCTCCTCTAAAACTCCACGACGGTTAACATTGTCATCATTGAAAGACAAGGAATGTTCCAAAAATCTCAACAACTCTCAATTGTTAGCACAAAATATGATCCATCTCGTCATGCATTTCCACCAAACTTGCCTAATAGAGATAACACAAATAGCAATCATCTTGTTATCAATATTATCAAGCAACTCATCTTCTTCAAGGAACAATTTATCATTATAAATCTCCACTTCACAACATGTTAACAAGCTTCTTCCATTCATTATATGTCTCTTTTTCATATGTAGTCCTAAGACATGCTTTGTAAACAAGATATTCAAGGTTCTAGGACTATCATATCTCACAAATTTCAGTTTATGATTCTTAAGATTCAGCAATTTAAGCAATTCAACATGCTTATCGCATTCAAAAACACATAGAGTATCAACTCTAGGCATGCTATCACGAAACACATAAGCCTTGAATCTAAGGATCACCAAAAGATACACAATCCATGCAATCATGTCGCTAACAAAATCATGAAGTGTCAAAACTTCCTTAGAAGGCAAATGCTCGACATGAAATGCTTTTCCCTCAAAGATTTATATCAAGCAATTAATCCCAACAATCATAGATTTTCCTTTCATAGGATTCACAATAAAACACATTCCAGACAGGACAATCAAACATGTAGGATCAATGACATAAATACATAAAATACAGCAATGATACACTTTATTATCAAGAATTGCAATGTGAAAAATCTACAATACCCGATCATCCAAAACAAATGTAGAAAGTCTACTCATATGCAAATCAAGAGTATGCTTCCACAAGAAATCCAAATAATTCATCTCACAAGTATGTATCTCCAAGCATCTTTCAATAAAGTCAATGGTCAACAAGTCAAATAGAAAATTTATGGACGTTGTCAAAGCATTTTTAACTAACGAGGAATTAACAGGCTCATAGTTCAATATAATCAACCTATTTTGAAGCATTAAGCACAAAACCACAAGTATGCTCTCTCACAAATGATTTCTTTGCAAGTTCAAGATGGAGCACTTCATTCAAAGGACTTTTATAAGTACACATCTTATCCTCAACAATCAAGAGATTAACATGATTTAAAGATTCAACAAGAATACCTTTCTCACAACTAACACAGGCATTTTCAACATAACATTGGTTTACGTAAGATTCCTTCACAAAATTAAAGTCTGTGAAAGCTTTAGCAAGACTCAAAGAAATGCAATGCATACTTTCTCTTCACAAAGCATCACTATGTTCAATAAATTCAACAATACATTCTTGCTTATATACATCATAAGCTTTTCCACAATCATATCTAACCAAAGACAACACTTTTTCATGCTCACAATTCAACAACTTATCACCAAGTGTAGATATGAGAGTGTACCATTATAGCTTTTCACTCATTCTCACTTTGTCTTTGCAAATTCCCTCTTGAATAGTCCTTCATTTTCCAAAAATTTTGTACAAGAACACTAAAAGAAGATTGATTAGTGTTAGAATTGGGAGTAAGGATCAAAACTCTTTCACTCTCCATTTCCTGTTCACTCTTAATTTTCTCTTCTTTCATTTCTTTTCTCACAATATCTTTTCTATCTAAAGTTCTTTTTCTTGTTCATATTCCCTCTCATTTTCTTGCTTCTCAAGCTCTCTTTCTTTTTCAAGCTCATTCTTTCTTTCGTTTCTCTCTCTCTCTCTCTTTCTTTCAAGCTCCTGTTCTTCCTTATCTTTTCTTTCTTTCTCATCATAGAATACCCTCATGTGTTCTAGAAGTTGCTCTTGATCTTTAGAAGCCTCATGTGTTCTAGAAGTTGCTCTTGATCTTTAGAAGCCTCATGTGGTGTCAAGGAATTCAAATGAATCCACCTTCCTTCTTTAATGAAAGAGTGCTTATGTTGACAATGATCACATATAGCTTCTCTTTCAACTTGCCAAGGTTTCTTTAGCAACAAATGAGTTACTTGCATAGGAATCACATCACAAAGCACATCATCTTCATACTTATGGAAAAAGGCAACCTTACTTGTTTGTCAACAAAAACCTCTTCACCCTTATTCAACCTTTGTAGCTTACAAGGGTTTAGATGTTCCTCAGAATCAAGTGGCATTCTCTCCACCATATAATGACTCACCAAATTCACATTGCTCTCAATATATCAATCATCAAACTACATATTTTCTCAAACATGAAGCATCTTGTAAGAAATAAGATTTTTCTTTGAGCTTTACCTT